>VWZI01005067.1:507057-521954 GCA_013396835.1 Psilopogon haemacephalus
TCAAAATAGCTTCAATGTTAGGAAATCAATTAGAACAGTAAGCAAATAGAGCACCTGAGCCATTCCACTGTATATTTTGAAGGACGTCCCTGCTGCTGGCTTCCTAAAGGTCCTGCTAATGTCAAGGGAGGTGGCTTCTTCCTCACAGTCTGGTAGCAGCAAGGATATCATTCCCCTGAAGTGCTTCCTTAAAAATGTCTTTTCTATCTCATTGTAGCTACTTTGTGTTTCTGTTTTCCAAGCATTTCTGACCACTTTAATGATTACAGGGAAACAGGATCCTTACTGGCAGCACAAATCACTTTTTCAAGATGACACCAGCACTCAACAGTCTTATTACTGTCATTAACAAGATGATGATTATTATTACTATTATTATTATTATGACTTTGCCATTCTCCCTCTTTCTAAAGAATTCACAGAATTACCCAGGTTGGAAAACACCTCTAGGATCACCGAGTCCAACCTATCACCTAACCCTTCTAATTAACTAAACTATGGCACCAAGTGCCTCATCCAGCCTCCTTTTAAACACCCCCACCCTCCTGAGCAGCCCATTCCAATGCCAATCACTCTTTCAGTGCAAATCTTCTTCCTAACATCCAGCCTAAACCTGCCCTGGCACAGCTTGAGGCTGTGTCCTCTTGTTCTGTCACTGTGTGCCTGGGAGAAGAGCCCAGCCCCCACCTGGCTACAACCTCATTTCAGATAGCTGTATAGAGCAATGAGGTCTCCCTTGAGCCTCCTCTTCTCCAGGCTGAACACCTCCAGCTTCCTCAGCAGCTCCTCACAGGGCTGTGTTCCAGCCCCCTCACCAGCCTTGGTGCCCTTCACTGGACACATTCAAGAACCTCAACATCTTCCTTAAATTGAGGGGCCCAGAACTGGACACAGTACTCAAAGTGTGGCCTGACCAGTGCTGAGTACAGGGGCAGAATGACTTCCCTGGTCCTGCTGGTCACACTCATCCTGATACAGGCCAGGATGCTGTTGGCCTTCTTGGCCACCTGGGCACACTGCTGGCTCACATTCAGTTGGCTGCCAACCAGTACTCCCAGGTCCATCTCTGCCTGGCTGCTCTCCAGCCTCTCTTTCCCCAGCCTGTACTGCTACACGGGGTTGTTGTGGCCAAAGTGCAGAACCTGGCACTTGGACTTGCTCAAACTCATGGCACCAGACTGTGCCCATCTACCCAGCCTGTCCAGGTCCCTCTGCAGGGCCCTGATACCCTCTGACAGATCAACACACGTTCCCAACTTGGTGTCACCTGCCTAATTACTGATGGTGGACTCAGTCCCCTCATCCAGATCGTCAGTGAAGATATTAAACAGGATTGGGCCCAGCACTGATCCCTGGAAGATGCCACTAGTGCCTGGCTGCCAACTGGATGTGGCGCCATTCAGCACCACTCTTCGGGCCCAGCCATCCAGCCAGTTGTTAACCCAGCACAGACTGTCCCAGTCCAAGCCACGAGCTGCCAGCTTTGCAAGGACTTTGCTATGGCAGCAGTGTCAAAGGCCTTGCTGAAGTCCTGGTAGACCACATCCACAGCCTTCCCCACATCCACCAGGTGGGTCACCTGGTCATAAAAGGAGACAGGGTTGGTCAAGCAGGACCTGCCCCTCCTAAATCCATGCTGGCTGGGGCTGATCCCCTGCCATCCTGTAGGTGCCTTGTGATTGCACTCAGGATGATCTGTTCCATTATCTTGCATGGCCCTGAGGTCAGGCTGACAGGTCTGTAATTTCCTGGGTCCTCCTTCTGACCCTTCTTGTGGATGGGCACAGCATTGGTCAGCTTACAGTCTTCAAGGACCTCCCAAGTGAGCCAGGATTGTTGATAAATGATGGAGAGCAGCTTGGCCAGCTCATCTGCCAGCTCTCTCAGCACCCTAGGATAGATCCCATCTGGCCCCATAGACTTATGAGGATCCAAGAGGCTCAACAAGTCCCTAATTGCTTTCTCCTGGACTTCAGAGGAGCTGTTCTGCTCCCTGACCCCACCTACCAGTTGAGGAGGCCAGCTCTTCTGAGGACAACCTGCCTTACTATTGAAAATTGAAGTGAAGAAGGTGTTAAGCACCTCTGCCTTTTCTCATCTCTAGTCACTACATTCCCCTCCTTGTTTATTAAAGAGTGGAGGTTATTTTTGCCCCTCTTTCTGTCATTAATATATTTATTAAAAAACATTCACAGCAGTGATCAGTCTAAACTCTATCAGGGCTTTGGACTCTCTATTTTTCTTCCTACATGACCTGGCAAAATCCTTAAAGTTTTCCTGAGTTACCTCCCCCTCTTTCCAAAGGTGATATGCCCTCCTTTTCCCCCCCTCCAATGCCTTCACAAGTCTCTCACAAGCCATTCAAATCCAAACATTCTGTCTTAAAAATATCCCACCCTCATTTTTCTCTAACCAGAAAAGAGATGATGCCAGCATCTTTCCACGGATGTACTTATGCTGTGGTTTGGGTTATCAAGCACACTACTCAGGCCTGCATTTTCCTAATTGTACATCTGCTGAATTAATCTGTCTCTGAGTTCAGCGGTGGTCTCCAGTCTTCTGCAGCCTGTCCCTGTGTTGCTGGCTGCATACAGAGCCAGGGGCTGTAACTGTGGGGAGCAGCAAGCATTGCTCTGTGGGACACTAACAGATGTTGGCCAGGTGACACTCGATGTGGCTTGCTTGAAGGACCTTGAGGTGATTTGCAGGTTGGACTAGATGAGAGTGTCCCTGGAGATATTGAAGAACAGGCTTGATAGGGCCCTGATGCCAGCCTGATCCAGCTGGAGATGTCCCTGCACACTGCAGGGGAGTTGGACCTTCGAGGGTCCCTTCCAGACTGATGCATTTTATGATACTATGATCTCCAAAGGTTCCTTCAATCCCCTACCATTCTATGGTTCCATGAGATGCTTCTCTCTTTAAACCTGATCTTCTTGGTGCCACTGGTCCCATCCATCTAGCAGGCTGGATTTTTTGGCTACCCTGAAATTAGCTGCCAGGCAGTAAAAGAGAGAGCTGACAGGGTGTTTGTCACAGCTGAGACTGTCCTCAGCAAGCTGAAGGTAGCTGGATGATAGGATCCACAGGAGAGGACACATTGTTCCTCTTCTTGGCTGTTATGGCTTTACAAATGACTATTCCAAGCTTAGTTCCAAAATGGTGTCATGGCTTTCGCTGCTGTCATCAATTGCCATCAACACTGCATTTAGCTGACATAATTACTTATTGTTACAATCAGTGCCCATTAGGTTAAAGCTAAATTACAGTCTCAGTCCTTGGGAACTGCCTATTACATCCATATGAATACGCAAAGTTCATCACTCATGATTAACGTTGCTACAGTGAATACAAAAGGAATTAGTGAGGACCTGTCACTTATTGTAAAGTGCTGCCAGATTATGGTATCAGAAATGATGTGTCAACTGTTAAAACTTAATAATCCATGCGGGAGTGCTGTATCTGATTAGAAGGCTGATCAAAGGAGAGGCCTGATTGGCACCCAGAAACCCAGCCTGGGTGGTTGTGACACCGATAACCTACATGAGTCAGAAGTCATTGACCAAAGGCTGGAGCCACAGCCCAGCGAGCTCCCTCCTCAGCCCCAGGAGCTGCAAGGGGCTGGGGACACTCCTGGGAGCATGCACCTGGGAGTTGGCATGGTCAGGAAAGAATCAACGGGTCCATGGATGTGTGTCTGAAATGGGAGTGTGGATGCTAAGAAAAATTTCTTTACAGAAAGGGCAGCTTGGAGAGGTGATGGAGTCACTGGCTGTGGAGATCATTAAAAGACATGTGGACGTAGTACTGAGGGAAGTGGTTTAGTGGTGGTAGCTTAGCAGTTGTGGTGGACTTGTGATCTTTAGGTGAAAAGTTAGACTTAATGATAACAAAGGTCTTTTTCAGCGTCAGCAGTTCTATGATTCTATGATGAGGATCCTGGATGGGCGCCTCCTTATTCTGGCAGGAGAGAGTCTGGGGGTTCCAGGCTAGGGATTTGGTCACCCTCAGCTTTGGTTGCTGGTGTAAATCACTGCCTTGGCCTGGACTGCCATTTCCAGACCTCTGTCTGCTCTTGCACTGATGAGACCTGAGTAGAGCTAGGGAGCGGAATTTCCCCAATGTGGGCTGAGAGGCACTGGGAAGTCTCTGTGTTCAGCTGTGTTCATCCCCACGGAGAAAAAACAGTGTGCTGTACTGGAGAATGTATGGATGTGTGTGTTTAACTTAGTCCTCAGATTTCATTCTGACGTTGCTCAAGGGGACAGTCTGATTTTTCTAATTTGAAAAGACTTTTTGTTTTGAAATCAGATATTTTTTAAAATTTTGCATTTTTCTTTCAAGCTCTCAAAACCAAAGAAAATGTTTTACTTAACCTCAGATGCTGCAGTGCTGAGCTTTTCTTTATTGCTTTTTCTTTCTTTACTTTTTTTTTTTTTTCCCCCCTAAAAATCGTCCTAGGAGCGAACACAAAGATCTGTTGTTGAACTCTGCTGATAAAGTCCTCCTGGGAAGAAGAGCTGAAGCACACAGGCTGAAGCACATGGACTTGACAGAGTTTGGGTAGCTGTAAATCTGAGTTTGGCCTTTGCTTAACCCCTCAAGGCAGGATCTGGCTGAGCCAAGGGACAGTGCGGTCCTTCCAAACATGCAATGTTGTTCTTCTTACTCAGTGGTGTGCCTGGAGGCAGGGTGTGGGGAGGTCCTTCTCCTTGTCTGACATTTGTACAGGACCATTAATGGGTGGTGAGCCACACACCAAAATCCCTGTGTGGGCTTTTCCTCAACAGCCCTGCATTTTTGCTCATGGCTACTGGTTGCAGCTCTTTACTACTGGTCATGACTGGCTTTGGAGCTGAAGGCTCACAACAGCACATCTCAACAGCCCCTTAACCAGCTGACGTTTCCTGACAGTGTTTTGCAGTTCCACCAAAGAGTATTTGGTCTTTGGTCAAAGGTTTGTGGACACTTTGCCTGACATCTGGCAGGAGCTATGTGTTCTGCTGTTGCTGTCACCACTGCAGTACTCCAGCAGATGACAGAGGCGTGCTCATCCTTTCAGTACAGGGGTTATCCTTGCTGCCAGACAGCCCTGGATAGCAGTAAGGGTTGTAGCTCCTCATGGGTGAGTGGGAGCTAAAGGTTGTCCTTGTGCCTCGGGGTTATGTAACCATTTCTCTTCTCTGGGGAAGTTTCCTTTCTATTCCCTTCAGCAGGTATCTCCCTCACAGTAGCCTAACATAACCACCTGATCTCACTAGTACTTCTGAGAAGAAAGAAACAGCAGGTCTGGGGGGCTTCCAGGGGAGGTTACGTGATTTTGTAGTGATAACAGGAAAATGTACTGTGAGCCACCACAAATCCATTCTGGTTCTTAGAGTCTCTCTTGGTTTTCAGACCCATTGTTTGCTTCTGTCCTGGCAGGCCCTGGGAATGCTGAGCAGTAGCAAAAGATTAGAGCAGGGGAAGAAAACCACTCTGCAAAGACTGCTGGCTCTGGGGGGAACAGGGGAAGATCCATTTGGTAGTGATTTCAATATCCTTGATCAAGACCTCACTGCCAAGGCTGAAGGCAAGTTGGGCTGCTGGTAAGCTGTGCCAGTGCTTTCCATATCTGTCCACACTGTAGGCTGCAAAACTGTCCTGAGCTAGGCTGTTCCAATGAGATTTCTCTACTCAGGAGCACTACCGTGAAGCCACTTGGGTTCACAAATGGGCCATGCTGGAAAGCCATGGTAGGTATACTGGAGCTGCTGCCAGCATGTTTGTCATGCTTGTGGATGCTCCAAGCAGTGTGCCTGAGCTGCTGCATGCTGCCCAGTGATATCCACCACTGGCAACTTTTCCTGAGATCTCAGCTCATGTCAGTTTTCCTGGAGGTTGTTTGGCATGTGAATTCTTATGCATCCACCACTGACCAGATGCAGAAAAGCCTTTACCGCATTTGCAGGCATGTTTGCATTGTGTCTCCTCCCTCTTTGCTGTGTTTCCTAGAACTCCAGACAGCCTCACCTCTTCCAGGCTTGCTTCAGCTGTGCTTGGTCTTGTTTGAGAAGCAGAAGCCTTTTTTGCACCAGTTTGAATCTTCTTTGCCCGTGGTCCAGTTTAACCCTCAACCATTCCTCTCCTGCTCATTGCCTCCCAGCTGGCCCCACGCTGTGGAGCTGCTGGACAGCAAAGGGCAAGAACTTTATCCCACCACTCTTGAACAGCATTCTAGCTTGTCTTGAACATAAAGTCATAGACTGCTTTGGGCTGGAAGGAAACTTTAAATATCATCTAGTCCATGTTTTCTGTTCCCTGTGCTGCCTTGTGCTAGATAAACTTAATGCTGGTATAGATGTGTATGTGGGGTTAGATATGTATATACAGGAACTGTCCTCTGCAGTAGATTAACAGGGCAGATGGCAGTACCAAGGGTCTAAAAAACAGGTTGCAGAACAGAAATGTTCAGGCAATATTTACATAGCTCTTCCACACTAAGACTTTTCTCCTGCACCGACTCTTAGGCTCTTTTTCCTTCTTTTGCTGTCACAGTAAGGCAACTAGAGCTGGAATTCTTTCTTTCATTTCCACTGGAGTTCCAACAAAGCAACATAACGAAAACCATTTGTTTGGGCTAAACTGAAAACTGAAAACATCTTTGGTGTGAACCTGCAAACAAGATTTCCCAAGCCCTGCCCTGTTCTTGTTCAGCTGCAGGATTTGATCCCTGGAGAGAAAAAAATGAAACCAAAATACTTTTACTTATCCTGGGCAAATAAAACTCCCTTTATAGGGAGCAATCTGTCATTTCCATTTCAAATAATTTTAAATGCCTGTATAATTTTTAACCATGAAATGGAAAGTGTAACTGGCTAGTCACTGCAAATGGAAGTGTTCCTTTTCAGAGCACTCAGATGGAATATTGCATTTATTTTCCTGAAGGTTTCCTGTTTGTTGGCTGCTTTGGAAGTTGGCAGTTCTTCGCGATGAAGTTGTGCAAAGTTGGCCACTTCTGAATTCACGTTTTCTTCCTAGAAGAGAAAGATCTAGAGTGAAAAATATTGCTGTGCTGCATCATCAGGAGCTCCATCCCCCTGTTACGGGTCACCCCCACCCACACTGAGAAGCACAGGTCTGACCTCCCTCACCTTTTACCCCACCAAAGTCCTCACGTGATGGCTCCCTTCATCTCTGCTCTGGACATGGGATTACAGCTCTGACTCCTCTTCCCAGTGCATCATCAACATGTTGTTTCCAGGGTCATAAATTTGCACTGTGATGAGACACAACCAGATGTTAGGATACGTGAAGCGACTGGCGAAGCAGCCTGCCTGGCGCAGCCCCCACCTCCGGAGTCAGCCGCCCGCTAATGAGAAGCAGGTCTCTCGCCTTGAGCTGGGCCAGGACAGACGGAGAGCATCCCCAGGAGCAACCACAGAGCTGCCATCTCGACCCCCTGCCTGCTCTCGGTGCCCAGGGAGCATCTCCAGGGCCGGATTCAGGCGCTTCGGTGGCTATTGGCTTCTGGCGACCATCTGGAAAGATACTGCAGGCTGGTACGGGGGGGAAAGCACAAGGCCACGGTCCTTGCTAGCAAGGAAGCCGGTTACAATGCTGTATGATGCTTTGTCATGTAAAAATACTTCTGAGAGGCATGTTTGGATCATTTGTGTTGCTGAACAGGCTGGTTTTTAATGAAGAGATCCATGGGGAAGTGAGGTCTTAGCTCAGGATGCTGAACTGGTACCCTCTGCCAGGAGCCAATGTTGGCTTGGGATGCTTGTTTCTAGGTGGCTCCAGTCCGTGTGTCTCTGGGGCTGTGAGGTGTCAAGTTCCCTGGATGGGCAGGGAGCTAGGGATGGGGAAGGTCATGCTAAAAAAAACAGGTGAAGGGCTGCTTGCAGGGAACATGTCCCTTTTGGGCTGTGAGTGACCTCAGGATGGCTGTGACTTTTGGATGGTGTCTGCTAAACATGCTACTGTTGCAACCCACATCCTTATGCTCCTTGATGCATGTTTACTGAGTGATGTTTTGGGACACACACTAAGCACTGGGGATCCACACCCTGATTACAGTCCCTGGGTATAACTATCCTGAAAGTGCTTCCTCACCATGGTTTCCTTCTTCCTCTGCTGGTGGTCACTGCTGCACTGGGTGCAAGGTGGGCCCTGTCTGAGGCTAGAATGGCTCTGTCAACTGCTGTGCAGTGTCAGGTCAATGCTTGCATCACAGGATGAGTCTTGGCTTAAAGATGATCCTGTGTGGAAGTCTGGCCTTACAGCTACTTCTCTTTTCCTTCACTCTTCCCGAGCTCATGTGGGGACTGTGATACTTCCTCATATGCATGCTCTGGGTTGGGCAGGTCTCCTCTTTCCTTTTAGCATCCAGGTGCATGCAGAGGAGTGAAAACTATTTGGATTGGAATGTCATGCTGATACCAGACTCGAGGGCAGAATGTTGTCAGGGGATGCTTTTCAGCTGGAGTGGAAGGAAATGCAGCTTGGCAAGTCCTTGGAGGGGACCACAGGCACCATGCTGCCTGTGGCCATGAGTATCCTTTGTAGTCCCAGCTCCAGTGGATAGGGAGCCCAGCTGTCTCTAGACGTCTTAGCCACCAGCCTAAGGTATTTTCCCGAGGCCTTGCAGGAGGGGTGGGATCAGGCAGTCCTTGGGTACATTTTCAAGTGAGCACTTGTGGCTCTGCTCATCCTCTTGGGACAGGAGAGGCCTATGGCCCCATCTGACTGTGAAGGGTTTCACCAGTGTCCAGGAGAGCCTCTGCCCTCCCCAGAGGAGAGTCTGGTGAAATGGGGTTGCCCACCAGCAGCTCCTGGGATTGCACTTGGCCACGTGTGCAGGGAAGGAGGGGACAGGCTGTGACAAGGGGTGTGGAGACCTGCGTGTCCCGGCCGTGCCGCGGAGAGTCCTCTCCATTGTGCGGCAGCACATTGGAGGGAGTTTGGGTTAAAAGGGGTTAACAGCTCTCTGCTGTAACACATGATTGGTCTTTATGAGGTTGAAACTCTTGTCTGTTTGAGGCCTACAGATGATGCTAAAGAGCACAATAATGACAGCAATTCAAAGCAATCTAATTATGCAAACGGGAGGCTAAACAATTTCATCATCCTTAAATTAGATTGTCCTAATGAGATAAAGACACCAATTAATCCTGAATTAATTTCAATAGCCTATTTCAGGCAAACACTTTAATATGCAAATGTAAATGAGAAACAAAGCCTACTGTAGAATGCCAGAGTTCAGAACCTCTCTCTGCACAGCTGCAGCGGGTGTAAATAGTGTCTAATGAGTTTGCATGGAAAGACACAACCAGTTGAAAATTTTAGACTTCATAAAGCACAGCCGGTGCCTCAGGTACGTGGCGGTGCCGAGGCGGGTGGGAGGACTCACTTGGGAAGACCATCAGCCTCTCTCTCCGCAGGCACAGGCAGGATGGGTCCAGCCACCACCGCTGTGGGCTGAAGGGTTTTAATAAGATGCTGCTCCAGAAAGCCAAACGCTTCATGCTGAGTACCTGGCCAGTCGCCTTTCTAGGACGCAGAGACGATTTTAATTAGCCGTGGTGTAATTGTTTTAAATTAGCCATTTTGCTACCGGCTAAAAAAAAAATCTGCTCCTGTTTCTTTTTTCCCCCTCTTAGAGACACTTGGCAGGGGAAGGGGCAGAGCCTAGGATTTAGGTTACAGACAAAAAATATTGCCCCAAGTTTCTGCCACCTTGCCCCCCTGCTGCAATGAAGCACCATAGGCATTTGCTTTGAGCTGTTGAGGTAGCAAACCTACTGGTCCCCAGAGCCTGAGCTCTGACTTCCAGTTTGTACTGCACTGGGAAAGGATGCTGTGGGAAAAGGGCTGTGAAGGGGGCAACAGCAAATGGTGCGGTGGGTGGGGCTCAGGTCTGGGATATTCCTGCTGCTGTGTCTCATCTCCAGCAGGCCCCAGGAATATGCCCTGGAGGAATCTGTTAAAAAAAAAAAAAAAAACAAAACACCAAAAACCCACTAAGAAAGAAAGAAAAAAAGGAAAACAAACGTAAAATGTCCTGGAATGAGCATTTCTTGGATAATTTATCTTTCTACCCCTCCTTCTGCCAAACCCATCCTGGGCTGCTGTTATGGAATAATATAATCCCATGGAGGGTTTGTGTCCTCCCAAAATAATTTCTTCATATGTAGCAGCCCTAGATGCTCATTCCCTTTGAAATGCTCATTGCCTTGAATTTCCTCAAGGTTTGTTTTAAGCATCCCTGTGGCAGTTCTTGCTGCAAGGTTAAAGGTCAGCCAGGGAGAAGATGATGCCTTGGGACTGTCCTGAGTGGAAGCAAGACCCCTCTCACCCTTCTGCCTTCCCTTGCAGCCTTTCCACCAAGCTCTGACAAGCTACCAGCTGGGCTGGAGAGCAGTTGCTTCTCTTCTTGACTTCACCCACTGGTTGTTATCAAATTAACAGGGTTGAAGGAGGTGGCAGTGACATTCCCAGGGCCGCTGGCATTAAGGTGCACACTGGGCAAGCCAGGCCAGCTGAGCATGGCTGCCCAATCGGTGTCCAAGGCTGAGGTAAGTCTAGACATGCTGCAATAGTCTGGGGACAAAGCTGAACATCACTTGTTAACTTCCACCAAGCAGTCACCTCATGTCTTCCCCATCTGTTGAGGGGAATTTGCTCTTTGTTTTGGCACCAGGTGGTTTTCTTACCCAGGTATTTCATGAAGCACTGAAATCCTATCCTGGTCTTGCTGCTTTTTGCAAGGGCTTTCCAGTACCAGACAATGTTCTTGATGTTTTGTCGTCCTGCTTCACCGAGGAGGGCAGTGTGAGTTGTGGTCAGGATTTTCAGTATTTCTACTAGGAACTCTTGGGTAACCATCCTTTGTGCAACATGGCTTTTAATCCTTGCTGGGTGGACCACAGACATCCCTTTCCATTTCTCCAGCTGTAATGGGCATGTTGGTTTATTGACAGATGAACTGAGACAGTGAAAGGGCTGATGGCCCAGAGCTTGCAGTGTGCCAGCGGGTCTGGAGATCTTCTATCACACATGTTTGTCCTTGGAAAAAAGACAATTGACTCAGTAAATTGCTTAATCTCTGGCACTCTGGGTACCTCTGCCTCTTCTGCTGGAGCCTGTGAGATGTTTTTTCCCAAATCATTCAGCACTGCCTGGGCTCTGCCATCAGAGACATCAACAGGGAAGTGCAAGCTCTGGTTTGGCTGGAGATGCCATGCCATGGATGAGGACTGGATGGGAGCTCATTGCTCAGTGCTGTTTCTTGCTCCCTAATTTGCTCCCAGCCAAGAGCAGGAGCATGAATTTAATGTCTCTTGGAGGCAAGGTGCTTGGTTAGCTGCGTCTTGAGTCTAATTCAGGAGAGTTGGGGGTTACACAGACCTGGGGCTATACCTGCAGGCAGAGATGTGGAGCCGAGGGTAGGGAAGCCCTTTGCAAGCACACTCTGCATCCAGAAGAGGATGAAGGATCACTGCCTAGGGCTGTGGTTTCCTGTTAATTAATACCAGATCTGCACATTACCCGGGCAGCCCATGGGAGGAATTGGGTCTGAATCAGGGGTGAGCACATGATCACATTTTTGCCAAATTACCCAGCTCGTACAATATGGTGTTCATCTGGCTCCCTGCCAGCGGTGGGAGCACAAAACAATACCTGATTCAGCAGAAAGTCTCCGTGGCCCCTTTGGAGATCTTGTGAAGCAGCAGAAAGGGTTTATATCTGTTCAGTGCTTTACATTGTTTTCAGGCTTGGACTGGGTGCCGTAAAATTGGATTTATGGTCTTGGGGAAGCGTGGCCAAAGGAGCACAGCCTCTCATGCCAGTGTAGTTTCAAACCAGGCATGGGGATGGGTCCAAAAGCAAGTCCTCCTGACTTTCCATCTAGACGTGAGCTTCACTGCTTGGATCCATCTGTTGTTGAAGCCTGGTGATCCCCGGAGGAGCTGGGCATGCTGCTGAGACCCTGAAACGGGGATGCTCAGTCATGTTCTAGTTAAAGGGCTCTAACAGTCAGCCAGGGGACTTGTAAAAATGTTTCCACAGGGTCTCCTGTTTATTCTCACGCTCTCCCTACTCAGCTCACACATTAAAAGATGGTATTTTTTTAGCTGCCAGTGCCACTGTCTGACAAATCCAGCTGTTTTCCTTCCCCCTCTGAAATGGTGACATTTATAATCAGCATTTAGTGGAAAACTGCCTGAGTGGTGCATTCTGCCCTGCTGCTCTGAGAGGCTGGGCTGGGCTCCTGGGGATGCTGGTGAGTGCATGCCTTCCACCTCTTCAAGCCCAGGCTCACCCAGGAATGCCCAGGCTGCGGTTGAGCTTCCACCCCAGATGATTCTCTGCCCAAAAAGCAGCCAGCCAGGACAACAACAGACTCTCTTTTGGCTTCTCAGGGGCACGGGTGCCAAATCGGCCTCAGATTTGCATTGCTTGAGCAAGATGTACTCTACTCCCCTTCTTTGTGTGCCTCTTTACCTGGGGAAGGAGGCAGGAAGACAAGATTGGGTGCCTGGTGCTGCCTGTCTGCTCTCTTTATGACTTCTTGGAAGCTCCCAAGGGGAAGACAGAGGGAAATGGGGATTTATCTGTCGGGTGTTGATATCTAGGAGGAGAGTACTGGGAGTAAAAGTTTGATGCAGAGCATTAGGAGTCTTCTGATCTTCCTGTCTTCCAGAAGGGAAAGAAAAAAAAAAAAAAAAAAAAAGCCCAAATATTCCAGAGGGAAAAAACCCTGTGATCTTCCAGAGGGAAAAAAACCCCAGCACTTATGTCCATCCCAGCTGTCCCTAACACCTCAAAAAACACCTTTGAGAACAACACGGGACAAGCTTTGCTCCCTGCCTTGCATAAACCCGAGGAAATAAGGAAATCCACCTTTTTAGTCTAAGCAAATAGAGACACATTTTTACACCTGGAAAAGGTTGGAGTGGGGGGAAGTGGCACTGCTGCAAAGGTGTGCCCTGAGGAAATAAGAGTACGCAGCACCAGCAGCAGGTTGGTTACTGATGAGCCATCTGAGGTGCAGTGGAGAATCTGCATAAAATATTCCTCGTGGAGCTTGGGTAGCCAGTTCCAGCCCAGATAACAGTCTGACAGTCGCTGAGGAAGAATGCCTTTAACCTTCAGAAAGCTGAGAGGACAGCAGAGAAATGAGCCAGGCAGCAGTGTCACGAAAATCACAGCCTCAGCGGTTTGGATGCTTTTTGCTCTGCAGTAGAGTTCTGGGTGGTGGAGGGAAGATGAGCAAAATGCTGAGTGGAAGATGTCTGGTGGGCCAGGGGCATTTTTCTGTTACAGCTGTAGAAGTCCCTTGCAGAAGCTGGCTTCTGGTAGTCCTGGAGAGGTAGAGATGCTGTTGCAGCTGGCTACTCTGTGCTGCACAAAGACGTAGTAGAAGATCATTCAATAGAGGTCACAGGATCACAGGATGTCAGGGTTTGGAAGGGGCCCAAAGAGATCATCGAGTCCAACCTCCCTGCCAGAGCAGGACTGTAATCCAGCTCTGGTCACAGACGAATGCATCCAGACAGGCCTTGAAAGTCTCTGGAGAAGGGGACTCCACAACCTCTCTGGGCAGCCTGTTCCAGTACTCCGGGACACTTACAGCAAAGAAATTCCCCCTTGTGTTGAGGTAGAACCTCCTGTGCTGCAGCTTCCATCCATTGCTCCTTGTCCTATCCCAGGGACCAAGTGAGAAGAGCCTGTCCCCTCCCTCCTGACACTCAGCCCTCAGATATTTATAAACATTTATTAAATCTCCCTTTTCTTTTCCAGACTAAGCAGCCCCAGGTCCCTCAGCTTTTCCTCATAAGGCCGTGCTCCAGTCCCCTAATCATCCTCATAGCCCTCTGCTGGACCTTCTCCATCAGATCCCTGTTCCTCTTAAACTGGGGACCCCAAAACTGAATGCAGTACTCAAGACGAGATCTCACCAAGGCAGAACAGAGGGAGAGGAGAACCTCCCTTGATCTGCTGGGCACACCAGAACTGGTGGTCCAACCCTACCATGGGATGACATCCACCAGGCCTTCAGGGGATGTTGCTGGCTAGTGCGAGATTTAAGAGTGCAGAGACAACCATTTCTATCAGAAAAAAAGGCTGCTGAAGGCTCCGAAGTGTCTGTGGATTGGGCTGCATGCTCAAAGTTCAGCTTCTGCTTGGTGGTACCTGCCCAGCCTGGCCCATAAAGGGACTGTGCAGGTCCTAATCAGATCTCCAGGGGCCTGCTTTCAGCTTTGATGACTGCAGTGGTTCCTCCTTTCTCACACACAAACCCTTTTTTCTCCCCACCTGCTACTAGTGAGAGGCAAACCTTGAAACCCAGTTTGGCTTTCTGAGGGCTTTTTTATTGTGGAAAGGGAAAAGCAAAGCATTTTTACAGCTGCAGAGCCCATGTTTGGATGCCTGGGCACTTAGGAGGCCTTTCCTGGTTGGGGTTTGATGGAATAGAGAACCTACACCAATATTTAGGAAACCTTGTTTCCTCTGAGTTTTAATGCGAACAATGATCCCTGTAGCAAAGTCTTTCATGGTCTCATCATATCAAGACAATTTGACAGCCAGGGTGGAACACCCATATGCATGCTCAAAGGCAAAATCCCTCTTCTGTCTTCATGGCCTTTTTGTTTGCCAAACCACGTATTTGGTCCCTGCCTCAGAAGGACTCTCACCAGGGCTTGAATGCTCTGCAGCTTCCATACCACAGTCCTTGCACTGAACAACATAATATTTGCAGCCACAGTTTCCCACTGGGACTTTTCTTGCAGAGCCCTGGTGAGGTGGCATCTGGCTGTCCCCTGGTGAACTTCTGCCCACCAGCACCAGTGGAAGGCAACACTACTTTGGAGACCATATTGTGATACTGAGATTCAAAAAAAAAAAAA
>VWZI01005067.1:521989-561364 GCA_013396835.1 Psilopogon haemacephalus
AATTCAGCTCTTCATCTGGAATGGAAATAAAGCTGGTGAAAGGAGGGATGTTTTCTCCTTTGACTTGAGGTTAGAAAACAGCAGGAAGTCCTTGCTTGAAGAAAATGCAGATGGCCACCAGTATGACTTGTGCAGGCTCTGCTGCCTTGAAGTGAGTCTGGAAATAGAGTTCTGTGGTGGATAACATTTCATGGACTTTCTGTGGTTTCTGACTGCATGTTTCCTGGTGCCTGCTTTGCAGCTAGAGCTGCATTTTTACCGTGCTTGTGCTGGTTTGGGAGGCAGTGTTGATGCGGTTGGTATCAGAGAGCCAGATAATGCAAATACTGGTTTGCCTTGCTGGCTTCACGTGTGGCAATACAAAACAGCCACACGGACAAGAGTTTGAAGAAGCAGCCTTAGCCAAGCCCTCTGGTTTTCACCCGGGCACTCGACTCTGCAAAGTCTTTGCAAAGCAAGAGATGCCTGAACTGATGACCTCACAGCCTGCAGAACTAACTTTGCCTTTCTACCTTATTAATAAGCATCTTTTCTGAGTAACCAAGATGTATTGAGTTGGGACTCCCCGAGTGCGAGCAGCCAGAGATAGCTTTGACTTTTCCTTTTTTTAATTTACCTTGTGGGGCTGTGGGAAATGAGCAATCCTTCTGGCTGTCAATATTGCCAGCAGCTCTACCATCGCCATGACAGGGAACGGGGGGTGGGCGGGGGGCTGGAGAAAGCAGGCACCCCGGGACTGGCGTCTCAGCCTCGCGCCCAAGCGGAGCTGACACGTCCGGCGTGATGAGACTCCAGTCAGCGGCGTTCTCACAACTCCCAGAAAGGGCTTTTTTGCTTCAGGTCTTTCCCCTTCCAAACTTTCCCAGAAGATTCTTCCTTTTATTTATCCCTCCTCAGCCATTTTCTCTGCACTCCTGGCTCGGAGGCTCCTTCTGGGGGCTCAGCCACTTGACAGAGGGGTTCCTTTTTGCATCTTGCCTCTTTGCAGAGGGAATCTCCACATTCACAAAGCGCTTATGGATAGTGGGGAGCAGAGTGTCCCACTTGTGTTGGAGATGCTGTATCACTGCATCCCTGCCTCTCCCAACACCCTCTCCCTTCCCTTGCAAAAGCAGCTAGGGCTTTCAATGAAGGTCCTGGTTTTGGGGTGGTCTGGCCTGGATGGTGCCTTCTGCCATGTTTTCAGAGCAGGGAGAAAGCAATTTGGGCTTCCAGGTGTCTAAGGATGAAAGAGCATCACCTGCATCCTCAATAAAGTGATAATGAAGTGATATAACACAGCTTGGTGTGGTTGGGAGGAAGGAGATGAGGAGGTGATATGAGAAGTTGGGAGAGGGTTAAGTGTATTCCTATTTGTTTGTGCTCCCCTTCATCTCTCGGGTTTTGAGGATGTTCAGTGTCATGGGACCCATCCCTGCAATGCATTGGAGACCTGGAGTGGGTGAGCTGTTGGGCCCTACGGGGATGATTCTGCTGCTCGTGGATCATGAATTGTGGGAACTGGGGAATTTGCCATGGGGTTCTGCTTGGCTTGGGGGTGTGTGTGTATTTTGCGGGTGCTGGCCAGGTTCTTGTTGCTCTGGTGCATAGTGATGCTTCCCATTTAGGGCTTTCCAAGCACAGGATATGCTTCATGTAAACTTTTAAACAAATCTTTGCCTGATTTAAACTTCTGGATTCACTATTCAAACCTCGAAGAGAATTTGGTATCATCTGAGTTTCTTCTGAATGTGTGTTGGGTGTGAGTCCTCCTTGCTGGATCTGCCAGCTGGTGGGGGCTGCTTTGAAAGATTTTTAACTGGTGCTTTAAGACCTCCTTTGAGTTTGTTGGCACCCTGTGGTGTGTTCACCTCCTGCACTGGCTCACTGCACCCAGTGTAGTCAGGAGCTAATTCCTCTGCCCATGCCAGACAAAACTGCAGCTAGCATGAGAGATTTTGGGCAGTTGAGGTTTGCGGTGTCTAATGTGCAGCAGGACCAACAGCAACAGATACAGAAAGGGTTTTCTCCTATCACATATCTCTCTTTAGCAATGCCACATAAGAAATCCTCCGGGGCCCTTGCACTGCAGATCCCAATCCAGAGTGCTGGAAAAGATGGGAATTTGCTTTGCTGTACTTCTTTTGCTGAAGTTGAATTTACCCTTGGTTTGGGGATAAGAGAAAGGATGGAGGGTGCTGCAGGGGCTGGGTGATGACCCCAAATGTAGTGTTGCTTCTGGTTCAGCTTGGGTGAACAGCGAAGAACCCAGTGGACAGATGAAAAGGGGCTCCTTGGTGTCCAACATCATCTTACTCAGAGGAATGTGAGACACTGGAACAGGTTGCTCAGAGAAGTTGTGTATGTCTCATCCCTGGAAACTTTTAAGACCAGGCTGGATGAGGCTTTTATAGGCAGGATCACCCATGGCAAGAGGGGTGGAACTAGATGGTCTTTATGGTCCAATTCAAGCCATTCTATTATTATATGAAATAGAGACCTGGGAAATATGACCTGATTTGCTAAGATAGCTCTTAGATGGCAGTGCTGTTGATTCCTGCAGGCAGGCTGCAAGATAAAGAGCTGATTTCCCATTTCTTTCCCATCTTTGTCCTCCGCACTCTGCTGCTGGCGTCTGCCTGGGCAAACCTTTTTGCCCAAACAGCTTCAGGCACCTTCAATCATGGCCGCAGCAGGAAAAGAACACTCGAGTTTGGGGCGTTTGATCATTTTGCATGGCCACCACAGCCAGGTCATTCCTGTTTCATGTCCCACACGTGGTGGGAGGCTCTGTCCTGGTGCCATTTATCTTCGGTACGTTCCATTTATCTCCGGTGAGAAGCTTCAGATCCAAGCCATCTTAAGTGATCTCCAGAAGACAGTGATAAGTACCTTCCCCCGTCATTACGGCTCCATTTTATCACGGTGGTGATAGCAATAATGGCGGTTGTAACCCCCATCAAGTCCACTTAACATGGTTCATTTTCAGAAGTCACTCAATGCCTCCTGACAGTCCGGCCGGGCGGTATGAAAAGAACATTTAACCCTGATGATCCAAGGGAGCCAGCGAGTGGGAAAAGGAGCTCCAGCAGCCAGAGAGAAGCCAGCATGGGGTGGGGAGAGGAAGGCCATTGATTTTATGACAAGGGGCAAAACCACTGTCAGCGTGGAGCGGCACGGAACAGGGGGACGTTTCAATTAGTGCTGGCGGAAGAAATCCCAGGGAAGGCAGAGAAGCCTGGGCTGCCTCGCCTATTATATNATTAACAATTAGCGTAATTAAAAGCGACACGTTATAATTTCAGCAGAAAGGCTCTCTATGATGACACGGTGGCCAGAGATAATTACAGCCGGCACTTGGTGGAGGCGAGTGGTAAATGGACGGTGTGGTGGCCCACCTGCCACTCACACAGCCTTGCTATTATCCTGCCTGGTGCTGCTCTGGCCCTGACTTGCCATTCAAAGTAAAGCCATCCTCTTGTGACCTTGTAGTCGTGTAGGAATTGCTCCTAAAGTGTACTTGGTTCTAAAGGACAGAAAAGGAAATGAGTGCTCTGGTTTGCAGCAGGAGGGGCAAGGTGCCCCACGGGTTGTTCACAGGATGTTAGGGGTTGGAAGGGACCTCAATGGATCATTGAGTCAAATCCTCTTGCTAGAGCAGCACCGTAGAATCTAGCTCAGGTCACACAGGAACACATTCAGATGGGTCTTGAAAGTCTCCAGAGAAGTAGAATCCACAACCTTTGGGGGCAGCCTGTTCCAGTACTCCGTGATCCTTACAGTAAAAAATTTCTTCCTCATGTTGAGGTGGAACTTCCTGTGTTGTAGTTTATACCCACTGCCTCTTGTCCTATCACAGGGTACAACTGAGCAGAGCCTGTCCCCTTCCTCTTGACAATCAGCCTTCAGATAAACATTGATTAGATACCCTCTAAATCTCTTCACCAGACCAAACAGCCCTAGGTCCATTAGCCTCTCCTCACAGGGCAGTGCTCCAGCCCCTTAATCATTCTCATAACCCTCCCTTGGACTCTTTCAAGTAGGTCCCTGTCCTTCTTGAATTGGGGAGCACAAAACTGGACATACTACTCCAGGTGAAGTCTCACCAGGACAGAGTAAAGGGGGAGGAGATCCTCCCCTGATCTGCTGACCACACTCTTAATGCATCCCAGGATCCCATTGGCCTTCTTGGTCACAAGGGCACATTGCTGTCCCATGGATAGCTTCTTGTCCACCAGGACTTCCAGGTCCTTCTCTACAGCGCTGCTTTCCAACTGATCACCTCCCTGGACAGTTGCTGCTGCCCAGGATGTGTCTGTGGCTGGATTTGCAATCATGGAGAAGACTCTCTATCAGAGATTACCCTCTCATGTGCTTCACCCACCTGTGCCAAACCCATTTACAGAATCATAGAATGGGTTGGGTTGGGAGAGACCTTTAAAGGTCATATAGTCTAATTCCCTTGCAGTTAGAGGGGACATCAACTAGATCAGGTTGTTCAGAGCCCCATTCAACCTGACCTGGAATGTTTCCAGGGATGTGGCAACTACTACCTCTCTGGACTCCCTGGGCCAGCATTTTAGCACCTTTAGTGTGCTTGTACATTTTGGCCTTGTACATTGAAGGCAGCCAGCCCTCCTGCTAATGCCATATCTCATCCCCAGCACCCCTCTGCCCATGTGCTGTTCCTTCCCAAATTGCAAGGAGTGAGGCTGAGAGGGGTGGCAGGGGGGATCAAGCCCCAGGTTATGACCTTAGCCCACTTCCTCACCTTCTTTGGAGCTCTCATTGAGGACAGCTTGAGCACCACAGCCTGGCAGCTGTCACCTGCAATGGGGAAAGTGCCTGCAGACACTCTGAAAGCAAAGTCTCTCAAATTTGGCAGAGAAGCAGCGCAGGCTCTCGCTTTCAGGTTAGCTTATCTGAATAATTACATGAGCGAAGCTATCCCAGAGTGTCTTGGAATATGCAGAAATATATTCCATCTGTGTATGCCACAGCATCAAAGTCACAGAGCTCTCAGAAAGGAGGTTGGTCTCACTAATGTTTGAATTTGGGGTGGGGGGTGGTGGAAGAAATGCTAAAAATCAGAATCACATGCTGCCATATCAACCCAGTTTGGTTTAGGTTCAAAAGATTGAATTTTGAGGGCTTCTTTTTTTTTTTTTTGGGTATGAGATTGGTTTGGATTATATTTACATAAGACAATGCAAACCTTGAAAGCGTTCAGCTGGAAGCAGAGCTGTCAATTCTGTGGCAAAAAGGGCTTTGATCACCAGGAGAAGAATTTTTTGGAGCTTTTCCTCCACTGAGGGGATCTAAAACTTGCTGGGGAGGTTTCCTCCTCATTTGGACCCAAGTCAAGAAAACATTTTTTTTGCAGTCCCTGCCCCTCTGGTCACCTTCCTGGGCTTGCAGGAGGATAAATCAAGGAGATCTCAGCCTCCTGAATGCAGGGAACATCACTGCCTGCATTGCTGCTACATCCTGGGGTGGGGGAGTGGGACCATGCCGGGGCTGGAGTAGTTTGCTCCCAATGGAAGGCAGTTACTGGCAATTTACAGTGTGCTCGAGGAAGTCCCTTGGAAGAGGGTTTAAGAGTTGTTGAGTCAACACGAAACGATATATCAGTTAATGAAGTTTAATAGCACTGAATAAGAACTGCACTGCGGCTCTGGGATCCTCTTGCAAATGCAGTTATGGTCTAAAAAGAGAGGCTGGAAAAGCAGTCCCCTGCTCCTGTCCATATGTTGTTCCCTCCGTGCTTTGCAACTCAGATGCCTTTAATCGCGAGCCAGTCCCACAGAGGTGATAACAGGAGCTGGCTGGCATAGCTCCTGCTCCTGCAGCATCAGCAGGAAGATGAGTCCTGGGCATTTCAGAAGAGTGAGTCAGGCCTTTCCCAAATTAGCTCCAAAACCATCTTTTTGACAGTAAAGCCTAGGGTGGAGCTCTGCTTTCCTCCCTTTAATTCCTCTGAAGATCTTGGAGCTTTGCATGAAAGGCACTTTTCTAAAATCCAATTTCCACCTCCAACACCCCAAATGCATGAAGATCTTGGCTTACCAGACAGGGTTTTGGTGATAGCAGCTTCTTGTATTTGTTAAAATCTAAGGATGTTTTGGGACATCTGCAAGACTAGTGCCCAGGGTGAAGGGGCTGAGAGGGGAGGAAAATGGGACAGAAGACAGAGAGACCGCAGAAGCATTCCCAGGATGCCGAGTCCTCTCCCTATACTTCACAGCCCTGTGCTGTTGGTGCTGTCTCAGAGGGATGGGACTGGTGGTACCACCTGGAGTGGAAGGGCAAAAGCGAGTCCTGAGCTGAGGTGATTATTCTTTTTAATTTAAAATGAAAAAGCAGCAAATTAGATATTTCAGGTATCTGTAATAATTAATAGGATCTCTTCTCAGTTGTCCAGGCTGAACAGCCACAGGTCTCTCAGCCTTTCCTCAAAGAGAGATGTTACAGTCCCTTGATTATTCTCATAACCTTTCATTGGAAACCCTGTAGTAGTTTCCTGTCCCTCTTGAACTTGCAAGCCTAGAATTGGATACAGTACTCCAGATGTGGAGTATCTTCCAGGTGATGCTTGAATAATGGCTCTGCTTTTACAGAGGTGCACCTGTTGGTGGGAACTGCTGGGCAGCTCTCCGGGAATCACCAGGATCCAGTGATCCTTGGAGCTCCTCTGGCTGTGGAGAGGAATGTATCGCATCCCTTCTCAGACTGCTCTATCGCGTCTGGCTTTTCAGAGGGCAGAGCCCTACTGTCCCTGCTCACCTTGCTCTGCTGGGATGCCGTTCGCCGCAATGAGAAGGCAAGCCTCAAGCTCCTGTCCTCGTAGAGAATCTTGACCCAGTTTTCTGAGGAGCACTGGGAGGCATGGAATGAGCTCTGTGTCCCTTCCGCGCTCGCTGTGCAGCTCTGCCAGTCTGAGCAGCCGCCTGGCTCCAGAAGGTGCTGCAAGGATCTGTCTGTCCTGAGGAGGGCATCGCCTCTCCCATCCTGCCCTCTGCTCTGGGCGGCCTCGACTCTTCTTGCAAGAGATGCAGCCCAAAGTACCACCGTTAGGCAGGTCTGATGGGGAGGTGGAAAAGCAATGATGAGTATTTTGAGTTGCTCTGCGTTGGACACATCTGTGACTGGGGGCTCTTTCCAAAGTCCTTAGCTTGTCACCAGCATCTTTCCTCCCCTCACCACATACACACACTCAACCCTCCTTCAGGCTCAGAGGGCAAACAGCCTGGCTCGTTACATCTCATGGCTGCCATTCAGTGCCAAGGAGGGTGGCCATGGTGGTGACAAAACGAGTCCACATGTGCTGTCTTTACTTGAGACACACTGACTCAGAAGATGTTTGCAGGGCAAGGTGGCTCACAGGAGGTGACCAGACCCCTGGGGAGGGCGCTGATAGAGGTTTCCCACCAACTACTACCCTTAAGGGTGGGTGTGAGCAGCCCCTGCTTCAGCACCTCCACGTGCTTGGGACTGCAGGACAGCAGTCACCTCCAAACTCGTATGGCCACCACCTCTAACCCTCTCTTTTCCATGCAATACCCTCAACCTCCCCATGGACACCAGCAGTAACTCAGAGGTGCTGCAGAAATCAGAGGGCAAAGCCAGTGCCTCACACCCCCTCATTTGCTAGCCTACTGTGGGAAGTGAGCAGCAGGCCACCTAGTGTGGGTGCCTCTGGGGGTGCTGCCAACACCTGCCGTGGGTATCCACACAGCAAACTGGAAAATACAGCAGGGCTGGAAGCCCCTGGATGTGTTTTGCTGGTTCTGCACCAGGGTGGGAGTTCATGCCAGGGCCCAGGGAGGCTGTGGAGCATCCAGCATCCTGGCAATTTCAGGCACATGCAGGGGTCATGTACCCTTTGGTACTCTCAAAGTTCAAATATTTAGAATAATTGGCACCTGACCCTTTCCACCTCCCTTCCCTTCCCTCTCTTGCCTTCCCCAGTGCCAGTTCCCTGTAACCCAGGTTCAATAATTCGGTTGTAATAAAATGTGACTGCTGGGGCTATTTTTACGGAGCTGGCACTCATTTGCATGCTGGCTCTGTGTGGGGCCCCAGGCAATCTTTTTTTTCTTTCCTTTTTTTTTCTTTTTCCTTTCCCTTCCCCCTCCTCTTCCCCCCCAATCCCCTCACCCCGCTGGCATCCCTCTGATCAGAAGTGACAAGAGAAACACAGCCGTATTTCCTCGAGATTTGCCAAGTTAGAGGATGAAAGCTCAGAGGAACAGTAACAATAGGAAGGGGACACGAAGGAAAGCAGTGGGGGGAAGTTCTTAAACTGATCATTTTCAAATGTCAACTCTGCTCTCAGGGGTTCTGGGAGAGAGCCTATGGCTGGCAGAAGTGCTAGGAGGCAAATGAGGTGGAGATGTGTTGGTGGAACAGACCAGCTTGGCCCTACTCGGTGTGGTGCTGAGGGACATGGTTTAGCACCAGACTTGGTTGAGTTAGATAATGGTTGCACTCGATGACCTTAAAGGTCTTTTTCAACAGAAATGATTCTGCAGTTGTACTTGCGCCATGAGGGAGAAGAACCTTTTGCTGCTTCCAGATGGCTTCACCAGGTTCTGTATTTGATTTAGTGCTGATGCTGCCACCTGCCTCCTTGGGTGACTGTTGGGTGCCTCTGAGCTGCTGCCTCTTCCTTCAGGTGCTGCATCCCTCTGCATCATTTGAGCAGCCTCGGAGCTCTGGTCTCTCTCACTTTTCTCAGCTCTGGGGTGTCCCCTGGGCGCTGGATGGAGGAGGATGGGGACCGGGTTGGGGCATGGCAGCAGCAGAGGCTGCAGGAGTGACAGTGCCGGAAATTTGGGAGAATCTTGCTTTTTGCTGTGATTGCTCCCCTCACAACCTGGACAACCCCCTGGTAAAAGTCAGCTTGGGAAACAAGCGCTGCTCCCCTGATACCCAAAGTACCTTGAAGCAGGGCTTCAAGCTCCATATTTAAAGGTGCCAAGAGGCTGACTGAGCTGTCACTGCCACTAGGCTGCAGCAGATGGGATGTGAGGAGGTGGTATGGAGGGTTCTTCGTGGCAATTCAGCTAGCAGCCAGCTAGGGTGGCTAAGTACTGCATCAAACCCCGCTATATACATGAGACACCTGGCAGCCAGCACTGGGGAGCACAGAGGAATGGTAGCAAGGTGTGACTGCAGTGCCCTCTCCTTTCACCCCACCACCTGTGTGTGGGCACGCAACACCCTCAGGCCAGCTATTTTATCAAGCAGCTTCACTGGTGATGGGGAACTAGCAGGATGCTCCCAGACAGGCCCTGTAATACAGGGTGCTTGGTGGCCCCCATCCTCCTGCCTGTCTCCACCCCCCACTCTGCTCCCCCTCTCTCTGTTTCTCTCACAGCCACTGTCAAGCAACTTGATCACCTGCCAGCCTGTATTGATTTTTGCTTCCCAATCTCCAAGCTGGATGGAAGGAAAAGATTAAAAACAGTTTGTCAGTTTGAAGTTGAATAAGAATTCAGCACAAGGGACATCACAGCAGCTTGGGGCGGTAGAAGGGGTCAAGGCCAAAGATGGTGCTGGGGAGAGCATGACTGTTTTGCACCCTGCACTCTGGAGATGCCCTCCTGGAGGTCTGATCCAGCGTACCTAATTTGTCTTGATGACCTGCTGGCTGCTGGTAGAGCTCTGCCTTCATTCCTTGCCCTCTGAGTCTGGGCATCCCACATGTGTTGCTCTGGGAGTCCTGGTGTCCTGGCACCCCCACACCACATCTTGGCCACTTCCCACTCCTCATCTTCCTGCTGCTCCACTGGCACTGCCCAACCCTGATGCTCCTGCCCCCACGTGTCCCTGCTGCTGGTGCCATTAGTATTCATGTGGTGGGTCTCCTGCTGTCCTTGTCAAGACTGAGTGGGCAGACTAAGGAAATTTGCCCTTCAAAAAATGAGAATCATTTGAGTCAGGGAAGCTCTTTCCCTTGTGCGTGTGGTTTCCTTGCCAGCTCGAGGGATGACGAATGGTCCACAGCCATTCCTGTGCAGCAAAAAAGGGCTGTTCGGTTGAGATTTGGCAGGTTGCGCTGGGTACAAGCAAGGGTTCTGTGTGGCCTGGGAGCAGAGCCTTGGGCTGTGTGGAATTTTGGCTGTGTAAAGTGGGTGGTGTGTGCTTGCCCAGGGTGTGGTACTCCATGGAGTGATGGAGAATGATCAGAGGCAAGAGGCAGCCTCACAGGCTGGGGTGCATCACTTGTCAAAATCCTCCATCAGAGCCCATGGAGTGGGTCAGAGGGATGACAGCTGAGGTTGGAGGTACAGTCCTTGGCTGATGTCCATGCAGCCAGGAGCCTGTGCTGCCATCATGGATGAGAGTTTCCTGTCCCTCTCTTAGACCGTGATTCTGTAAGGAAGGACAAGAGGCTCAGGACTCTCCTTCCTTGCTGCTACCATCTTTGGCCAGTATCCAGCAAGGATCTGCTGAGATGTATTTGCCTACATAAAAAAGTGGGGTGGATTTACTTCCATTTATACCTGCAGGTGCATTTCCTTATCTAAATAGTAGATGGTTATGTCCTCAGCCAGGGTAAGTTGACAGAGTTCTTCCAAGGTCAGCAGAGCTCTGCTGGCTGACATCCAGAGGAGATGACCTGGTCGTCCAAGAAATAGTAGTGCAGTAGCTGTGTAGGGTGAGGGTGGAAAGGAAGGTGGCCCTGTTCATGGAAGGCTTGGGAGATCTGGATTGCAGGTCCTGCCCCTGTCCTGGGAGACATGGATAAAGTTATCTCAGCTACAGGTGGGGTCCACACCTGCTGATGGAGAACCACCATTCCTCAGTCCATGAGTAGAAACTGGCACCTCCCAAGGGCTGTTCTGCCCATTTTGTGTCATGTGTGAGACAGTTAGCTTCTGACAGCACCACTTGGTCTTTTAATACTGTTTTGCTCTCTGGGTAAATCAAGCTGGTCTCTGGGGAGCAGGGCATGTTGGTGCTGGGGACAAGCCTCTCCCCTGTTTCCATCTCTTCTCTTCAAATCCTTAGTCCAGCATCCATCTTCTCTGCAATGTGATAGGTACCTGAAGATCTTTCCTCCAATACCACCCCAAAGCTGACAGCTCCACTGAGAGTAGTGCCCAGTGCAGGAGCAGGGTTGAGCGCAGACAGAGAAGTGCTGCCTGATCTCAAGGCTTCTGGAGAGAGGTGATTATTCTCATTCACTGCTGCACAAACAAGATGAGAGAGGTATCAGCTGAGGCTGGTGGATGGGTAGATCTGGCTGCAGACTGTCAGAGCACAACAGCTCCAAAGCTCTTGTATCCCCTCTGCCCACCAATGTCTAGCGGCTCAGCTGATCTCATCAGCACACATTGCTCATGGCAACCTGCACTGTCTCTGCAGCTGCCACAATGCCAAAGGAGCTGATTTACCTTCTGAGCACCCAAACCTCTGTCTTGCCTGGCCTTGCATTTCCCAGCAAGGGGCTGGCATGCAGGAGCTGTGGTGTGTCTGCTCACCTGAGGTGCCCATGGAAGCTGTGTGTGTGCCTGCTGGGTCCCCAGGTGAACACATCAACTAATGTGCACTGACAGGTCAAGGGATCCCATGGCTGGGGAGCTGCAGGGCATCTTTGGGTAGCTAATGGTGCTGGCAAGGGGCAGGTGGAATTGCTGCTGGCCTTGCCCATCCATCGCCCCTTCTGTATGCAAACGCAGGTGTCAGGGTGCGCTGGCTGTTGGCCAGAGATGGCCAGGTGACACCAGTTGATCTTGGGATGAGCCAGAGAAGCACCTGGCTACCTGAGATGCTGCTTGGCCCTGTGCCTGCATCCTCACCACAGCCCCAGTGCAGATGAGAGGAAGGTACTGCGATGCACCACTGCATCGGGGAGATCAGCTTGCTCTCCCTCTGCTGTCAGGAGCCAGCAGGTAAAGGTGGACCCTCAAAAGCCATAACTGGTTCTTGGTGGATGGATCTCACCCCTTCTTGCCGGGGTGAGAGCAAGGTGCACTGTGGGGGTGGTGAGCAGGGCCCGCCAGAACAAGTGAAGCACGAGAGGCTCAGAGGGAAAGGTCATGGAGAGTTTTAAGTAGAAATGTCACTGTTGTTCTGTCAAAAGGATAACAGAGCCTGGCCGCATGCGGTGAAGTGGCTGCTGCTATGGCAGAGAGGGCAAACTCACTGAGTTGCAGCTCAATACCCCACCTTTGCCAGCCTTAAGGAGAGGGCTCAGTCGAGTTTGGTCCCCTGCAGCTTCGCACTCCCTTTTCCTTCCCCTCCTTACCTCTTTTCCCAGTGCTGCTTTGTGCTCTCTTCCCAGCACGGCTGGTTCTGGAGCCATTAGTTCAGAGTCCCAAGGAGACTGGCAGCTCCTGGGGAGAGAAGAGAGCAAAGGGGAAATCCCACATTTGCCAATGCCAGCTGGACCACGGTGAGCTAGGAAAGAGGGGCTTTCCCCCTTCCAAAACGTGGCCAAGTGAGCCATCTCCCCTCACGGCCATGCTGTGGCCTTGGGGGTGTCACTCCTCAGCTTGCTGGCCAGTTTGCCACCTCCTCTGGCTACGAACAGTCCTCTCCAGTCCCAGGGCCTCACAGCCATGAGCAGGGAAACAGAGTGGAGCTGCAGGCTCCTGTGTCTGGGTATCTGGAGGACTGGGAGGAGGGGCTGGTGAAGCTCCTTCATCCCCTCGCATTCACAAAGGTGTGGGAATGGGCATCACAGGTGCCAGAGCAAGCTGCTGCTTGCCCCTTTGCTCTGCAGACTGGGGTCTTCTGTGTGAGAAGATGCCAGCATCCCACCACCCGACTACAAGGAGAGGATGGAGCTGTGGATAAGCTGTGTGGCCAGCACCAGGTCCAGAGTCTGCCCCCGATTTTTTTTTTTTTCCCTTCCCCCCAACCCCCAGCTTTAATTACCAAATCTCCATACCATCAATTCCCTGCGAGTCAGCACTTGACAGGGAAGGCTGTGGCTACTGTCCTTGCCGCTGCCATCAGAGAGCACCCGCTCCGTCCAGGGGGCAGCTCTCAAAACGTTATTTTTATCTCTGTCTCATAAAGCCTGTTCTGTATAAATATATTTTAATTAATTAATAAATGGGACGTAATGAATTCTGGCAGGGTGACATTTGAGCATAAAGCAAGGCTCAAACAGATCCTGACATGTGTTAGCCGGGAAAACACAACAGAGCCGTGTGTGCGCCACATGCACACACTTACACACAGCTCCATTTCCTCACTGGTCAGGGCTGTTACGCAATGGAGAGGGAGATGGGTTGTGAGGGTTGCTTTTAGGAGACGGAGGTGAGAGCTCAGTGAGAAGCAGTTCTGCCGAAGAACCACGTAGGCGGTCCCCTGGGCTGCCTCCATCCTGAGGTGGGGAGGAGGAGGGAATAGATTGCTTCCTCTCCCGGAGACTGATGAGGTGTCTCCAAAGAATGGGGCTTGCTAGAAATGCCTTCCCTCATCCAGCCTGCGCCATCGGCTCCAGAGGGCCCCGTGGCTCTGCTGCAGGGTGGAAGTGGATTTCTGGCAATACCCGGGATATGAGTCAACAGACACAAGAAGGAAGTTCTTCGCAGTCAGAGTGGTGAAATACTGGAACAGGTTGCCCGGAGATGTGGTGGAGGCCCCTTCCCTGGAGACATTTGAGGTCTAACTTGATGAGACCGTGAGTGACCTGATCTAGTTAAAGATGTCACTGCTCATTGCAAGGGCGTTGGACAAGATGAACTTCAACCTCTCCCAACCTGATGCATTCTGTGATTCTATGAGTCTCTGGTTCATGCTGGCTTGTGACCAGTCTCTAACTCAAACCAGAAAGGTTGTCCTTGCAGTGCCACTTTTGTCTGCAAAAGTGGTAGGTGATGATGCTGTGGTGCTCTGCGTGGTTTTTTTTTTCCTGGTTCCCTGAACCAATATTTGCAAAAGGGTACAAGTTAAAAGGGCAGGGCTGTGCTGGGCTTCCCTGACCTTCCTTTGGATCTGAGGGGTAGAGGAGTGGTGGCCCTGTTGTGGACCAGAGATTGAAGGCTTCAAGGAGAAAGGATGATCCCATGACTGGTCAGGGTGGTGTTTCTGATCTAACTTGGTTCTGGTGGCATTTGATGAGGAGAACAATCCTGTGCTGACAAGAAGGGGTGAAAGAGCTGGCACTTGCTGGGGCCTACTGGACTAGTGAAAGCTTCACCCATTTCCTTCTAGTACTTCTGTGCATCTGAAGGTCACCCTACTCGCACAAAGCCAGTAGCAGGTCTGTTTTAACATTGCTGGGATCCAGGTTTTGGTCTGGAAGTTGACTCTGCTTCTTAAAGCTTGTCATAACTTGCATGTTAGGGTCTCAGTACAGCCCACTGGAGGGTGAGTAGGGTCTAATGGTGAATTGTGTTCAGTCTTGCATCTTAAAAATCTTCTCCCTCCCTGAATTTGTGGCTCTGCTCTGGTGGACCTCAAAGAAGAACTAGTCAGAAAATTGTTAGTACCAACCCTGCATGCTCTAGATGAAAAGGCTGCACCTACCTACATTACAGTGTGTGTGTGTATGAAGGTAAATGCAGTCTGGAGTCCTTCAGCAGCATAGAAGTGTTGCCCACAGACCCCTAAGTCTAACAGAACATTCCTTTGCTCTGCAAATGGCTGCTTCTGCAAGCCCTTGGCAGACCTCCTTCGTTGTACAGCTGCCCTTGGTTGCTGCCTGTGATGGTGCCCACTGGCTTCTCCTTCCTCTGTCTGAGCCCTCGGCTCTCGGAGGACCTGGTGGGCTCTGCTCCACTCTCTGCCTTAGGCTTTTCAGCAACGGCTTGACTTTGCTCCATGATGTGTTACCCCAGCATTGTGCCTGCATCCTGATCTGCCTTCAGGGAATTTTGGGAGATGAAAGGGCACGGCCAGGACACTTTGACCTATTATAGTTGCATATGTACATGTATTTGATCAAACAAGGAGGGAGTGCTGTTTGCTGTTCAGCTTTAGCCACGAGCTTTGGCTGCTGGAAAGATCATGTGGAAGTAGATTTGAGGCTGGTCAACATGTGGGAGGGGGTGAGTGAGTGGATTGGGGGATTTTAGTGTTTTTCCTCTGTGGAATGGGTCAATAGTCCTCCCCTCTCCCTTGAGTAGCTAATAATATAGTGGTTGGCTCTTCTTCACCCAGCAGGGTTATTGTCATCCTTGCTAAAGTTTGACATTTTACACTTTAACTAAGCACAGCCTTAGGCAAGAAGCTGCTAAGAGACAGATTTCCTTATTAAAAGAAGATGTCACCAAAAGAGCAAGTCAACAAATATGCCATTGCCCAGAAACAGCCATGTGGCTGGGAGAGCCGAGGAGGGCAGAGAGGGGAGCCGACATGGGTGATGTGAGACAAGTTGAGCCATCTGGGGACACAAGGTGCCTTCATCCACTGCTTTCATATGCCCCATACCTACACCACCTACCACAAAGAGGCTCTGGGGACTTTGTGCAACCTAAACCATCCCCACTAGCATCTGTTAGCTACAGGGCATTCGTCTGGGTGTCTGTGTGGAGGATTTCTGAGCCTGAAAACATTTCTTCAAGGATTTTTCTCAATATTGCAATCGAAAATGCCAGACACATGGAGAAAGCTGCAGGCAACTGCTCTTTTTGTTTTATTTTTTATATATATATATATAAAATCCAAGCCTGCCTGGTAACTTGCCTCTTCTCCATGCTGCTGACAACGGGGTTTTTTTCTTGCTCCCCTTTATAGAGTTTAAGTATAATACACTTAATAGCAGTTAGTGATGTCAGTGCTCTTTGGTATAGCAAATCTCTGGTGTGAGATAATCTTCGTTAATGATCAGCATAAAACAGATAGAGGTCAGTGTTTTAGCGTGGCTATAAATCCCACGGTTACTGTGATAGAGTTGGAAGGAGGCAATCCCATTAACCTTTCCACTGTATTGATAGGGCGTGCAGCCCACTCTGGTCAGTCAAGGTGGAGGAGCAGTGTGGCTCAGCCCTGTGGATTTGCTGCCATCCTCTTCCTCCTCCTCCTCCTCTTCCCTGGGCTTATAAGGCAGAGCCAGCACTCAGCATTGTGTCCAGAGTGGCTGCCCTGTTGAATTACAGAATTTGTAGAGGTCAGAAGGGACCTCTGGAGATTGTCTAGTCCAACATTCTGTGATTCTGTGATATGCAAGAGACAGAGGTAATTATTTCATTGGGATACTCCAGGAAGGAGAAGCAGCCACAGCTACATGATGAATTGCTGAACCTTCAATGGCTTCCATTCACAATAGGGCTACAAGAAAGAGCAAGAGAAACTTCAGCTTGGATGGGGCTGGAGGGGGCTTGAGAAGGGGAAGGAAAAGATCCATAACTTCCTTGTCTATCTTTCTGTAACGTGAAAATGTTGGAGCATGGTTTAGCATCAGACTGGGTAGGGTTGAATAATGGTTAGACTCAAACATAAATGATGGTTGGACTTGATGATCTTGCTTGGTGCCATGGTTTAGTTGATTAGATGGTGCTGGTTGATAGGTTGGACTTGATCATCCTAGAGGTCATTTCCAACCTGGTTAATTCTGTGATTCTGTAATGATCTCAAAGGTCTTTTCCTACCTGATTCATTCTTCTGATACAGCCTAACTTGGGGTGACACCATGTAATGAGAGGGCAGCCTTTGCTAGAGCAGGAGAGGATGGAAGAGTGCTGGCAGCTTTTACCCCTGTAGGTCCCATGCTGGAAAGGGCACAGGAGTTCTCTACAACTTGCTGAAAGGAGGTTGTACTGAGGTGGAGGTCAGCCTCTTGTCCCTAGTATCAGGTGACAGAACAAGAAAAAATTACCTAAAGTTGCTGTGCCAGAGGAGGTTTAGGTTGACTATTATGAAAAAAAACCCAAAACCAAAAAACTGAAAGAGTGGTCAGGCATTGGAACAGGCTGCCCAGGGAGGTGATGGAATCACTGTCCCCAGAGGAGTCCAAGAAATGTTAGGACACGGCACTTTGGGACATGGTTTTATGGCAGTGGTAATATTAGGCTGACAATTGGACTCTGGCCTTTAAGGTCTTTTCCAACAGGAACAATTCTATGATTCTATATGCTCACAAATTGGGTGCCAGGTCCAGAGGGATCACCACTGGTCCCAAAACTTTTGGGATAGCTCTGAACCACAATCTGGGTCAGCAGACCCTGTGAATGTTGGTGGATCTACTTTATTGCGTTGCTCTAATTACCTAGAGCAGAGAGGAAAATATCCATAAGATAAAAAAAGTCAATGAAGCATTATGGTTAAGAATCAAATTGCATAAAAGTCAGGAAATAAAACATTTAAAGCTCCTAAAGGAACATTAAATTGGTGAAGGCTGTACCTTGGTAGCATGAGCCCTGTTTTCCCTGGATGTCAGTGCTTCTCCTTCTGCCTGTGTGATGGGCAGTGCCTAGGGTAAACCTTGCTGCTTCCCATGCTGGTGTAAGGCTGAAGTAGTTCTGGGTTTCCTGAGGCTGCCCTTTAGCCTTGCTGCAGAGATGCTGGCTTTCGGGTTACTTGCCAAGCCTCCAATGCACATTCCTGCTGCATTTCAGAGTTTCTGCCCTCAGGGAAGAGCCTTCTCCTGAAAAATTTCCAAGATTTGATCTGTAAGGGCACATCTGTGCCACCTTGAATGTATTTTGGCAACTGCCATTCAAAGAAAAATATTTTGGTGTGGTTGGTGTGTCTTCAACGTGCTGAACCTGCACAGATGAAGGCAGGATAGTGGATGTTACTTTTCCTGCTGTCAGGATAGTTTTCTCAGTCCTCATTCTCCCCATTCTCAGTCCCCATTTTTTAATATATTGGTAGGGTGGTGATAAGTGGTGTGGGTGGATGATGTGTCTCTGAGGGAACTGCACTTCTCTAGAAGACCATCCTTGTTCCCCAGGACTACTGGCAACCTTGGGGCTTGTTGGGGAGGGTTTTGGCAGAGAAAGGAACAGACCAATAGGCTGGACAATGATCTGAGAGGCTCTATTCCAGTCTCGTTAATTCTGTGTGACCTGCACAAGGATAGAGGGAGGTACTAGCACCCTGTAGTCATGACCATGAGGGACTTCAACAGGTTCCCTGTAGCACTGCCTTTGCCTCGCAACGTGACTCAGACTCGGGATTTTGCTGCCCTTCAAACCACACCTTCTCCCCCATGTCCTTGATTAGTGGCCTTGGATGTAGGGTAGCACTAATTTGATCAGCGCTAGAAATCAGTGCAGTGCTGGAACCTTTTTCCCTGTCTTTCAACTGAATGGATAGAGAGGGCAGAAATAAAGGCTCCCTCGGGTTCTGGTTCATATGTCACCATGAAGTGCATTAATGAATCACTGGTCCCAGAGCACATTTGTGGCTTGTTACTAGCAGATAATCCTGCACCGTGACCCAATTGCTACTTGGCTGCCCAAGAGGAGATCTTTCTCCAAGGCCCTGAGGAGAAAAGATGGGCTGGACTAGAAGTCGCCTTCAGCTTTGGAGCTGAAGCTGATGCATTCATTAAGGAGGTTTTTCCTGGCTAGTGCTTGGGTTTGTGGTTTTTTTCCCCCTTGTTTTGCCTTCTTCTTTTTTTTTTTATTTTTTTTTTTTTTTTTTTTTTTTATTGGGGAAAGCTTGGAAAAATAGCCCCAGAAATCTTGCTCCCCATATTTCTGCCACCTATTGGTGTCTTCTGAGTTGCTGGATGTCTCATGCTTTTGGTCAGCTGCAGAAAGGCTCCCTAATGTTTCCAGTTGCTTCAGCCCTGCACCGTGTGGAGAGGTGGGGCTGGAACAGAGAGGAGGACCACAGGCATGGCAGGGAAATAAGGGCTCCTGTAGCAGCGTAGCAGGAGAGGTGGTGATGGTGCTGAGGCAAGCAGACCCCAGGACATGTGAACTCCAGAGATGCTGAGAAGCCATCAGCAACTGCATCACAGCTGTACCCACCTCACTCAAGCTGTCCCTAGGCTATTTTGCTTGGGAAGGAGCTTCTACCATCATGCCACAAGGCCAGCAGCACATGCCCAGACAGCTAAGCTCTAGTTCCAGCAAGCTGGCAGATAACTCAGGGCAAGCGTGAGTGATGTTCCTCCTCACCAGCCTCTGAGAAACAGCCAGGCACGTTCCCTAGAAAAGGGAGACAATGCTCTCAGCTAAGCCATTTCTGACCCTGTAATTAGATGTTTTTATCTGGCTTCATTTTTTTGGGGGGGGCAGGACAATGTTGTCTTTTTAGCAGGGCCTGTTGTGACAGGATGAGGGGTGATGGCTTTAAATTAAGACACTGTAGATTTAAAGGAGATTTTTTTTTTTTTTACACTGAGAGTGGTGAGATGTTGGAAAAGGTTGCCCAGAGAGGTGGTAGAAGTGTCCCATCCCTGGAAAGGTTCAAGGCGAGGTTGGATGGGGCTATGAGCAACCTGCTCTAGTTGAAGATATTCCTGCTCACTGCAGGGAGTTGGACTAGATAACCTTTAAAGGTCCCTTCCAACCTAAAGCATTTTATGGTCTCCAACCATTGCAGGAGAACTGGATGCATTTCCTAGACCTCAGGCTTTTTCTCTGACCTTGAGCAAGGTCACTTCAGCTCTTCTCGCCTCAGTGCCCTGCTTGAGAAAAGGAAAGGGCACATGCATGCTTTATTTCATCAACTCTTCATCCCACCTGACTGACCCATGAGCTCCCCAGGGCTGGCCATGAACTGTCTGATGCACTTGCGCTCTGGTGGCCCTGGGACAGGGCAAGCCCCTCCAGCCCTGTGACCTTACTCTAGCTGCAGCCATCAGCAGGAACAGGGCACATAAGTTCTTCTCCTGCCTTCAGGCAGGTGGACTGTCCAGGGAAACTCTGTAAAAACGAGAGGAGCTCTGAGGAGATAAAGGTGTGTGGGTCAAGATTCACTAGCTGGCAGATAAGTTAATATTTTCTTTTATAAGAAGCATCTTTATGAGCTTTTTCTTGGTGCATAACAGCTCAGTGGAAGTGGCCATGCAGGTCAGGGAAGTCATCAGGAGTCAACAAATACAAGTGCCCCTTGTTTATTGGGAAGTTTCTCTCTGCATTCCATTTTTACTGAAGAGGGCTTCACTAGACTCACAAAACTGGTATAAAGAGGAAGCAGGGGAAGTGCTTTTAGCAACCCCAGAGCTTTTTTTTTTTTTTTTCTCTCTTTTTTGTTTAGTTTGTTTTGGGTTTTTGTAGTTATTTTTTGGGTGCTTTTTTTTCGTTTGTCTGGTTTAGCTTTTTTTATTTTTTTTCTCCCTGCTGTTCTGAGGGCTGGGGGCTGCCCAGCAAGCTAAGGGAGAAGCCTGTATTCAAGTCAGATTTTTTTTTTATTTCCTGCATTTGAGCAGGCCAGAATTTATATTGCTCAGGTCTCCTGAAATTAGTCCGAGAGGATTTCATTTTACAGGCCTGCTTGACTGGGATCCTTTTGGCACGATGGGCTCAGCTTTGTATACAACTGAGATTCATATTTTATGTGTGTATAAAAATCCAAGCCATGAATCTAGCGGCTTAAAACTTCACCTTCATTCTTTACAGCTCAATTCAGAGCACTCTACACATTTCCAGCCACTTGGTCTTGCAGGCAGCTGAGCTAAAGGAAAGTGGTAGGAGATGGGGAGATGGTTCCAAAAGGTTGCTTTGCTCCTGTTGGTCAGCAAAGGTTGCTTGAGAGAGCCCTGAAAGCCTGTGGCTACAGCAAATATCCAAGTCATAATGGTGCCTTTCATCCACTGGGAGTCCAGTTCCAAATCTGATGTAAGACCTGGGAGACAATCTTGGGAATTAGGGTTATGGCAGCAAGTTAAGACTCTGGGGAACTGGGCTCCATCTGTATCTTTATCCATTAGGAAATGCATGGAGAACATCTTGAGATGTAGCTCTTCGCTGGCACTTGTAGAAAATTTGTATGACTGGCCATGACCCATCAAAGCTGGATGGAGGTGGTGTGGCAGTGTCAGTATTGGTCTTCAGAGTCCAAGTGGCAAATTCAGATCTGGGCCAACAGCTTGAGTCTCTGGATGGGAATGGAGAGATTCTCTGCTGCCCAGGGCCGCAAAGGGCTGGGAAAATGAAGGTGCAGAGTGTATGGATGTTGGGAAATGCCAGGCTGAGATACTTGGGTGGTCCTGCACGAACTCAGCCTAGATGCTGCTGGGCTAGTCCCAGCAGGGCTGGTTGTTTTGGGCTCAAGGCCAGCTCTGCAGTCAGGCTGTGCCCAGCTGACTCCCCTCCCACAGTACAGAACCCTAGGGAAGCTGTGCCAGAGCTAACACAGCAGCTGGGATCTTGCCAGCTGCATCTGGTACTGCACGGGTGGCCCTGGTCCCTGCTTTCCTGCTATCCTGATTCTTGGATCTGTGTGGAGGGTGTCTTTGCCTTCCCTGTGTGACTTACAGTGGTGTGACTGGATGAGGCCAGCAGTGGTGGCTCACCTCTGGAATAATGTGGCCTGGGGAAGGAACTGGATGTGGAATACCAATGAGCTTACTGTGGGGACACCAAAATTGCTCCTGTATGCAGAGAGCAGGGATCATAGAATGGTTTGGGTTGGAAGGGGCCTTTAAAGGTCATCTAGTTCAACCCCCCTGCAATAACCAGGGATGCATTCAACTAGATCTATCAGCCCTGTCCAGCTTGCCCTGAAATGTTTCCAGAGATAGGATCCTTCAAGGTCTTGTGTGATACTCTTATGCTCCAAGGCAGCCTCTCTCTCTGTATTAGATAATAGGGTGCCATGGGACACTACAGCTCTTGTTGCTGGGATAAGCAGAGATGTGTCTTTATCATTCATTTTCTTAGAGGTTTTCCTCTTGGCTGTGACTTCCAGCAAGGTTCAGCAGAATGAAATTTTAAAGAAGACAGAATTTGAAGTAGACAGAACTTAAGAATATGGATGTCCAAATGCTGGGTTTTACTTCAGGCTTCTTGGCAATACCTGGTCTGAATTTGTTTGGCAAGCATGTCTGCAATGCTGTGCTGCTTTCCAGAGTTAGTGTGGTTTGGCTTGGTAGATGTGAATCCCCTCAGGCTCTCCTCAGCCTCTGCAAATCCATCCTGGTCCCAAGAGAACGGCAAAGGAAAGTGGAAAAACAGTGGATGGCTTTACTTTGCCACTGTAGGATGGCCATAGCAGAAGTATCACTGCCACATGCTCCGGGATGAAGCTGGCTGCAGCCTGCTCATCCTGGCAGCTGACCCAGTGACCTGAGAGCATTTTCCCACCACGAGTGAACCACACTCCTACTCTGGTTGTGAATCCGAAGCACATCCACTCCCTTCCAAACCCATGTTTGGCTTCCCAGTGGTTGGGTTTTATCGAGCAGTTCTTTATTGGATTTATCATGCCAGTTGTTAAAGCTTCCAGCTGCTTAAATTTACTTTCTTGTTTTCTCATTTTCTCATCTGTCTTTTCTGCGTTCTTTACAACAAAATCCACACGGCCCTCTATATCATTAACTCCACGGGCAAGTTAATCAAATTTACTGTCAGGCACAGCTATAGCTGTTGGAATGTTTCTAATTTCTGTGGAGGGGGATATTGGGTTCACAAGGAATCAGCCGGTGCCTCTGTTGCTGCTGGCTCTCTCGGTAAAGCGCCCTGGAGTGGCTGCAAATCCCAAGCCAGCTCAGATACTCCACTTCCCACTGTGGTCTCTCCTATTTGTGGTTGTTCCTATTTTCGCTCTCCCAGTGTCACTGCCACTTCAGTCTAAATTTTTGATTGGGTTTGTGTGATCTTCCATGAGTGTCACATCTCAGTTGGGGTGATCCAGAGGACCATCCAAGTTAGAGACCAACTCTTGCGCAGGAGGGCTGGCAACTTTACCTAAGCCAAGACATCCTTCACAGGTGGAAGGCTCTCCAGCCCTCATCTTGGGCTAGCACTTGCTGTGTTGAAATTTCATGGGGAACATCATTGAATAATCTCCATGATATCCTTGGGAAGAGGGCCACATCACTACCTTGGGAGCTATGTAGCAGTAAAGATGTTTATGGGCTCCCCAGCCATGTTTATGGGTCACAGTGGGATCTGGAGGTGGAACAGTGGCTTGAGCCATGACAAGTGCTCAGCTGCAGTATGTTTGCTGTTTGCCTGTCTACAGCGTTCAAAGGCACACTCTGGAGCAAGGACTGGTTTGGGTGTTGTGGCAGTTACAGAAAATGAGGAGACCTGCTTCTGAGGTGCAAATCAGAGAGACCTTGCAGCACTGCTGCAGACTGCACATCCCCAGGATGGTCACCGGTGCTGAAGGGAAAATGTGCTCCTGTGCCAGGGCAAAGCTGGATAACGGTTTGGGTAGCGCTGCCCTGCCAGTGCAGCTTGCTGCTGTGATAGGTACGCTGCTGTCTCAAAGATACTTGAGATGCTTACAAATTGACCTGGGGCAGCAGGCCAGGGGAAGTTTATAATCAGCCCACATCTGCCAACACCTTCCAACTCAGGAGCAGGATGGTGGGACCGAGTGCTGCTGGGTGAGAACTGTATGCTTCAGCTTGGGATGGCTGTGCTACCAGGTGTGCACAACTCCTGGTGACCTAGAAGGCACCACCCAAGGGGTGACCCAGCCCGTCGCAGGCCAGAAGGCCAGCTCTATCCTGGGCTGCATCAAAAGCAGTGGGATCAACAGGTCAGGGAATATGGTTCTACACCTCTGCTCTGTTCTTCTTTGGTGGGATCCCACCTGCAGTATGGTGTCTTGCTCTGGAGTCTTTAGCACAAGAAGGACATGGACCTGGTGGAATGGGTTGAGAAGAGGCCATAAAAATCATCAGTGGGCTGCAACACTTATTCTGTGAAGAGAAGCTGAGAGCGTTGGAGTTGTTCAGCCTGGAGATGGGAAGGCTTCAGGGAGATGTTACTGCAGTCTTTCAGTACTTAAAGGTGCACATAAAGCTGGTGATAGACATTTTAGCAGGGCCTGTTGTGAAAGGTCAAGGAGTGTTGGCTTTGAACTAAAAGAGGGAGATCCAGACTAGATAGAATGAAGAAAATTTTCACATTGAAGGCAGTGAAACACTGTCTCAGGTTTCCTAGAGAGGTGTTGGAAGCCTCATCTCTGGAAACATTCCAGGTCAGGTTGGATGGGGCTCTGAGTAACCTGCTCTAGTTGGAGATGTCCTTGCTTACTTCAGGGGGCTGGACTAGGTGACCTTTAAAGGTCTCTTCCAACCCAACCAGTCTGTGATACTGTGATCCATCTACCCTGGGAAGAGCCTGTGTCATGGCTCTGCCTCCAGCCCATTTTGGAGCAGTCATTGGTGGCCAGTCCCCATGCCAAGCCCCACATAAGAACCAAAGCCCAGAGTGGGGTTCTCTTTAAGTGCATGGGCTGTGGTCCTTTCAGCGGGATTGGGGCACTTGTGTGCATGTGGCAATAAAGCAGTGTGCACACAGCAAGAACGGGAGACCTTGGTGCACCTCACACGTGTGTGTGTGTGTGTGTGTGTGTGTGTGTGTGTGTGTGTGTGTGTGTGTGTGTGTGTGTTCAAGGTGCAAGACAGCCGGTGTGTGCTGCAGGAGTGACACCCAGGGCTTGCCTTCCCCACTGTCCCCCCGTGATTTGGAAGGGAGGAGCAAAGGAGGAACAAGAGAGTGGATGAAGGAAAAGGGAGGAAGGAGGGAGTGGGAGCGTGAGAGAGAGGGCAAGGCAGGAGGGAAGGGGAGAGAAGTAAACAGGGATGGAATTGCAGGTAAAAATAAAGCCGAAGAAGCCCAGGTGGAATTCATGCAAAGTCTCCTCATCAACACTGCGACTCCCTCCTGTCACGGGAACTGTCATCCGGGCTCGGCTCGTAATGAAAGGGAAAATATTTTATTCAGATTTATTAATTTGAAAATGAAGCCCGCCTGTCGAGAGGGGGACAGTTCTTCTCAATCTGTCATCGTTGAACCACACGCTCCTGACACCGGGATTCATTTGTCTTGTCGGCTCTGACAGTCGGATTCTCCCAGAGCTGTTCCTGGTGGATCGCCCTGGGATTTTAAACCGGATGAAACACATTCCGACAAGGAACAGCCTCTTTATTAATGCAAATTACACGAGGAGGAAAGAGCGCGATGGAGGGAGAGAGAGAGGGAGGGAGGGAGGGAGGGAAGGTGACGCCAGCAGACGCTCTGCTTCCTCTCCCTGTATCAGTCATTTGTTATTTACATTTATACGTATTTTTCAGCTTTAATAAAAGGAGATGGGGATTTTGGGTGACATTTATGGACGGATTGTTTAAAAAAAGGGAGGGGGGAAAAGGTATTATCAGCACTACAAATGGATGCAAAAATACACAGGTACACAGGCAGGTGTGCGAGCTCCAGCTGCCAGGGGCTACGGCTGGCTTTGGCCAGGACCAGCACCTGGGATTTCCCCGGGTGGTTTTGAGCTACAAAAGAGACCTGTGACAGGTGGCCTTGGTCTGGCAAGGCTCCTGTGGTGGCTGATGGCAGGGCTGTGGCATCTTCTGGGATGCCTGTAGGACCCCTCCTTGGTCCCTGGTGGGGGTGACCGACCGGAAAGGGCTTACTTGGGGTTTGCAAAGTGTGGAGTGCTGGCTGTGCTGGTGTGTGCCTGTGGGGCAGGGGTTGAAGGCAAGAAAGTCCTCCTTCCTGCATCTTCACAGCCATGCAGGAGGTGATCTCAGTGTTGGCACTGTGGCTCCTGGGGGTCAGCATTACTTCCCAGGTCATGGCTGTCCTTCCAGTCTGTGCTGCTGCTCTTCCACAGAACAGGTAATGCACCTTCAATGTCATCTCCAAACCCACCTACTCCTGACACCTTCATATGGGTGGCATCAGGGCTTCCAGGATGACTTTTCCCTCAGAAGCCATACTTGCCTCTCTGGAGCCCAGCTCTGCTAATGGGGACTGGTATCAGCTTCCCCCAAGGTCCTCTCAGCTCATCAGTGCAGGATAAAACAAATGCCAGAGCCAGAAGCAGGGAGAGCCTGAATGTATGTGTCTAATGATGTCTCTGCAGTCTATAGAATGAATATTTAATAGTGCTTGTCAGCAAGATCTTATAGAGGGATTTCTTCCCAAAAATACTCATTAACTTGTGATTCCATGGCAGACTCTGTATTTCTGGTGGCCTCCTGCCTGTTTCCACCATCCCTCTAGCTTCATCTCAGCAAAGACCATCATCATCACCACCTTCATCAGCCTTATTCTTAGTGTGGACAGAGGTGTGAGGCTGTGGATGAGCAAGTTGGAGTTGATGGGTGCCTTCTTCAAAGGCAGGTGGGACCCCCTAGTTTAGAGTCCCAAATTCTCTAAGGTGATCTTGTGTGTCCTGCAGCCCTGCATGAATCTGAGACTCTCACCTCAAAATTTCCTCACCCTGCTAAAACTCTATCAGAGAGATGTTCAGGCTTCACTTGAAGGCTGCAAGTGATGGAGAATCTACCACGTCGTTAGGCAAATTGTTCTGCTGCTTAATTAGCTTCACTTTTAATGTGCTTGGAGCAATGAGAACAGTAATTCACGGTAGGAACAGGGATGTGCAGTGAGGGCCTGGAGAAGTGTGGGAGAGAAGGGTGGAAAGACAAAGAAAAAGGACTCGAAATTAGAGCAGAGACATTTTTTCAGTGGATCTTGAGTCTGTGAGAAGGGCAATGAGAAAAGAGAGAAGGAAAAAGAAGAGAAAAAGGGAAAGAAGAGAAGCAAACTTTTCAGAGGCACCAATGTTATTTTTACATTTAGGTTGAGTTTTGTGAATGCTATTTTTGTGACAGAAAAGTGAAGAGTAGAAATGCCAAAAAGCCGTCTGGTAACAGCCTGGAAATGCACTCTTCCACTTTTCTTTCTGAAATGGCAAGTTTTAAAATTCAAATCTTGGTCTACAAACTCTTAAAATTAAAAAAAAAAAAAAGTGAGTAGGACCTGGATGCTCAAAATCTTCTCTGCAGGTTATCTCAGAGTCATTCAGCATTTTGTGGTTTGCCTACCCCTAGCTTAAAATCAGGCATGTGTCCACTTGAAGATGAGCCCAGTGCAAAAAGACCTTAGCACCTACAAGCTCCCTTCTTCACATGGACCTATAAGTTGCTCTGAAAGTAAACTCCCTGTTAATCCTCATTGGTGCAGGTTCATTAACCCGAACACCATTGGCCACAGAAATGGAGACCTTCTTGTCTATGGAGAACAGGAGTTTAGAGTTGTATCTCATCCCTGCTGCCTGAGGCCAAGTTTCAGAAACCAGGGAGAATACCTTCAGTGAGATGTCCTCAGAGCTGACCATTTGGCAGAGGCAAAGAAAGCCATGACTGGGGAGATGTTCTTGCACTGTGGTGGATAGAGCTGCCATGAGTCCTGGGCATGCCTGCACCCAGCTGTCAGAGGTGATAGGGACATGGCTCTGAGGACATGACCTTGGAAGCACCTTGAGAAGCTATCTAGAGCCTAGGCCCAAACACCATCCCGTTCAGAGTACCTCTGGACACTGCTTTCAAGGACCTTTCCACCCGGTCTGTGGGGACTGTCTGAAAAATTACTTCTGTCCTTGAATTTCTATTACCTTGCAAGCCCCATGGCTAGGGCTCAGCCCTGATGTAATAGGCATCTGCTCCTAGTAATCTCCACACCCCTCCCCAAACCTACTTATAAAATAATGTACCTTGCACCAATTTTATCTGTGACATTGCATTAAAAAAAAAAAAAAAAAAAAAAAAAAAAAAGAGAGAGAGAGAGAGGGGGAAAAAATCCATTAAAAGAAATAAAAGCAGGTGCAGCCTGCTGCTGCAAACATTCCTTCACTCTCATTCTCTCCCCTTCGTTCTCCCTCTCCTTCACTCCCGGTGTTTGCTAGTTTGTATGATTAATTTTATCAATTTTCCTGACCTGCTTTGCCACTGAAATAAATATGACAGCTGCAGTGCTGCCTCAATTCGTTCTCTTGCCAAGTGAGCTGCTGAGATGTGTTTTCTTGTTGATCGCAGACTTTGGTAAATATCAAGTAAATAGACTGAAGAGGATTCATTTCAGCAGCTTGGATTGTCAGGACTTCAGCCCCGGAGCCCATCCTTCACCAGGGAGACAAAGGGAGAAAGAAAGCTCCTGTCCCTCCCCAAAAAAGCAATCAGGAAACACTCGCAGTGCACCAAGCCACTGCCGGCCCAGCCCACAATTAGTGGTGTCAGCAGATGCCTTGGAGAAGACTCCTAAAGTCTGGGTTCCAAAAAAAGGAGCCCCATGGCCAGGCAGCTGTTATGGTGTGCATGGGTCAGAGTGGCAGCAGAAATTGATGCATTGAGGGCTGGTCCCTTTCTGCATCTCAGTAGTGTCATGGAGATGATCCAGAAGCAGATTTTTTGCTGTCTTGTTATTGTCTTCTATGTGGAAGAGAGACATCCTGTCTCTCTTCAGCAGAAGGTGGCCCAATGAGCCAAGGGTTCATGGAGTACTAAACCCATGGCTGATGCTGGTGACCCAAGCAGGGTGTACTGATGACAGAGTGACAAGTTGGCGTTGCAACCTGTCTTCAAACGAATCAGCTGTGGTGAGTACATCAGCAGTGTCATGTCCCCCTGTCCTCCTCACCTCATCATCTGCATGGTTTGGTTTTGGTGGTGATGTTCACAATCTGCCTGCCCATTTCCTTGTGCCTTGGCTAGCCTCTGAAAACACTCCTATGACACACTTATTTGTGGATTTGACGCTTGAAAATCATTACCCAAACACCATGTTGTTCAGTTCTGCTTCTGCCACTGAAATTCAGCCAAGAGTGAGGTGAAGAAGCAATAAGACAACAATAAGGAGCAACAGCTACAAACTGGAACAGAGAAGGTTTCACGTCAACATGAGAGAAACCTCTTTACAGTGAGAGTGAAAGAGCACTGGAACAGGCTGCCCAGGAGGGTTGTGGAGTCTCCTTCTCTGGAGACTTTCAAAACCCACCTGGATGCACACCTGTGCCAACTACCCTGCGTGATCCTGCTTTGGCAGGGAGGTTGGACTGGGTGATCTTTCGAGGTCTCTTTCAACCTCTAAAGTTCTGGTGTAAGGTTGTGAGGATGGTCAAAGCAAGTCCTCTAGCCTACACAGATGGTACAGGTTGGCACGTATACCCTACATGGGGGCACATGGGGCATTTAAGCCCTACAGAGGGGACCTGAACCTAGACTGGTGCTGGCATTGCATGAGACTTTACATGAGCAGCGCAGATTGCTGCAGGACTGTGCTGGCATAGAGTTTGAAGGCAAGAGCCAGGCTAGCTTGAAGTCTAGAGGACTTTCACTGTCAGTCACACATACGATGTATTGTTATGCATGTGGTGAACTTAGAACGTTAGGAGGGAAATTCTTGTGCTAGAACCTTTCCCATACGAAACATTTGACTGGTGTGGCAGGAGTGAAAAAGGAAAAGGACTGAAATATCATTGCTCAGTGTTGGCCTTTCAGCCAGCAATACTTCTAACAGTGCGGTCCCTGTCCTGAGGACCTTTAGGTACCTTTCAGAGACATTTGGGAATACTCTTGCCTATTGGTGCTGCTGCATCTCCTCTACTTGGTGGCTGTGCCTTGTTTGGGGTTGCTGGGACAAAAAAAAGACAAAAAAAANAAGAGCTAAGGCTAGAGCATCCTACCAGCCATATAGTGATAAGGATGTGACACAGGTGTACTTTGTGGAGCAGGCATTGTTGGTGATGTGCTCAGGAGTGGTATTACTGAGGCAGCATTCAAGCATGGTGTGCTCTGTACTCCTACACGAGGGATTTTGGTTTGGCTCTCTGGAAGTATTTAAGGCTATGCCTATGGAATTAAATTAAGGAGTACTGAAGCTGTGCAGTGAGCACATTTTATTTGCTAGTATAGAGGTATTTACTAGTGTAGCCTAAACATCCAACTGCCCTAAAAACCAGGAGTGAGGTCTGGTGTGCTGGGAAGATGCTCCCAGTGTTACTAGTCCAACTTCTGCAAAAGCCTACAGTGTGCCTACTCTTCCCCAAAAAATAATGAGATTTTAAATTTAACTCAGGGACACTGAAGAAAAATCCGGGGTTGTTGTCTGCCTTTGCAGACTGTAACCTTTGGGTGCAGGTATTTGGCATTCCCATGCCTTTCTCATCAGCTATTTGAGTTTATGTATAACTTCTGTTTCTATAAACAAAAGCTTTTTGCTGATTTCTTGCAGAGTTATGCATTTTTAAAGACTTTTACGAGTAAGAAGCACTGATCTGGAAGTTTTTCAGTCTAATCAAAGCTAAGTATTTGCTAGTGTTCATGATCTAGTTAACCAGCAAATTAGTAATCACCACCACAGCATCACAGCTGAGGAGCCCTCTGTATGCTGCAGATCTCAGCAAAGCTGCCTTCAGCCAGCACCTACAAACAAGGAAAAAGAGGGGAAAAAATAGAAATTTCTAACCTCTAAAACCAAAAAGAATTTGTAAATGTGACCCAGATAAACATGACACAGGATGGCTTCCTCGAGTCAGCAGAGAGCCTCAAATACCAGCTTGTCCGACCTGCTTCTCCACCCTGGTGTGTCGGAAAAGCCTGCAAGAGTTGTGTGGTTACTGCAGCACCACTTTGTCCCCCCAAAACTGCTGCAGCATCTAGTATGGGTGTGTGCTGCAAAGCCAAAGCTCAGCAGCTTGAAAGCAGGAAGGAGGAGGAGGAGGAAGGGGCACCATAAAATACCTGTAAGTGAATATAAAGCTGAAGATGTAGGGCTCCCTTGCTGCCTCTGCTCCAGTTTCTTGCAGGTTGACTATGCACCTCCAGCTTTACCTTTTGGAATTACTGTATTATTACCATTACTAAGGTGATAATTTTCATTAACGACTTAACCGCTGGGAGCTGCAGCAGTCCAGATTTTCCATCACAAAGAAGGTGTGGCTGGCTGTAGGGTGTCCCCCCACTCCCATGCGCCATGCAGGGTCTCTTCCTTCCTGGTGTACAAGCGCTGACGGAACTAAACCAGCCAGATAAGTGCCCTCTACCCTGTGCAGAGGGAGGCCAGCACTCCTTTAAGCTTGCTTAGCCCAGTGATCTGCTGCTCTGCCTTTTGGACAGGCTGACAGTCTTCTGCTAGGGTCAGACTCACTCCACCAACTGTGGATGAATCAGAGGCTAGGGCAACCAATGTTGAAACATCTATAGATGGCCACAGGCACCTACCAGCAGGGGTACCTGGAAACTGGGAGCTAGTGAAAAGTATGTCCCTGTGTTTGCTAGCCTTGGGTAGAGTTACAGATGGATGGTGGTGAGTAAAGTGGTGTCATACTGCTGTCACTCCTTGGATGGAAATGCTCTTGGACAGAAAGCACAGTCTGCAGGTACAATGTCCTGTGCAGGGAGTCTGTGTTGCTGCTGGCCCCAGGCTGTCTGTAGTGAAGCCAGTCTGTTAAGATGCATTTTTGGGGGAGAGGAGAGGCCATGGGCCCACTGCTAGGAGTGGTTGGACTTAGATGGGCTGAGTTGCTCTGTGAGTTGTGCTGTTGTCATCCATGACCATGTATTTAGTCTAGTCATTTTAGTGCAATCCAGCAACACGTCTCCAGGGCAGCTCAGCATGGAGATCACACTCAGTCAGTCTTCACCAAAGGTCTCCAAAACAATTCCGGGCACCCTGATCTCCAGAGGTCACTTTTAACTATGGGTATAGCTGCCCAAAGGATGATTGTGACACTATGTGGCGCTTGCCAACACAACTTTGCATCCCACTGCCAATCCAAGGGACTGTGTTGACCAAGAGAAGCAGGGAGCATGAATGCCTGGGAGCATCACCAGCCCACCAGGGAGTGAGGGATGGCAGCTCTCCCCTCCTTGCCATCGAGATGGTCAAAAGCCCAGCTGTGTTGACTGGGCATATTTTTTACTGACGCAGATCACCTTGGTCCGGCAAAGAGCGCACGCATCAACTCCTCGTCATCAATTCAGATATCCCCCTCCCCTCTTCTCAAGGACTTCTGAGAGCAAAGGCTTGTGGCTACAAAGATTTACACCCCCTTGGCAAGGGTTAACCTCATCTGGCAGCCACTATTGTCTCAGGACAACTTGTCAGTCTGTGAGAACGTGCTGTAATGGATTTGAAGTGGATTGCTCAGCCCACGGAGAGGGTGATGCTGTATTTATTGAATAGACATTAAAAAGAACATTTCTCAATTTCTCAGCACTGAACTCGAGGTCAATGGATCTTTTTGGCACTGACATGCTGAGTCAACTCCTAGCTTAAAGCTTTTAGAAGGACCAGGGTTAGATGAAAGGAATAGACTCCGTCTTTAGCGTTTCCCTGGCAAAATTGTTGGGTGCTAAATCATTTATGTTGCTGTGCGGTGCTTTGCTTGGCCTTTTCATGTTACCTTGGAAAAGAAAAAAAAACCCAAAACTTCCCTTTTTTTGGATTGAAATGACACAAGTTGATTATTTCCACTGTGCTGCACTGAGATGAGGTGGATACAAAGTGTGTTGGGCTCCAAACAACACTGAACTGTGGAGGAGAAAGCATCTCTGCAGCGCGATGGGGTGCCACGCCACCTACCTGATGCCAAAGGGGCACTCAACTCACTAGATGCTAACACATTTCTTGTGCACTAGTGAGAAAGCTTTTTATTAACCAGCTAGCAATTGATTACAGCACTGTGATGGTGGTTGCTGGCTCTGTGGTCTGTCTAAGGCACAATGTCTGTGGGAGCCATCTGAGGGGTTTGGAGTTCAGGGGATGAAGTTGTGTTGCGCTCACTGTTACGCTAGGGTGAATCTGAAGCAATGCACCGACTGCAATAGATGTTTTCATAGATGCTGATCTCCTTGGTGTCACTCCCTGTGGTTTCTGGCAATTTTGTTATGGTACTTTAGTGTCACACTAAGGGCAGGAAGGTTTGGATGAGTCTGTCTAGCTTGAGAGCAAGCCTTGGAAAAGGTATTTTTGTGAAGGGTATGGAACACAGAGTGGTGAGCAATGAGAAACTGCTGCTGAGTTCCTGCTGTGCATCTGTTGTCAATCATGTTGGCTGCCTGGCAGAGAAGCATGGCTCCCACATCGATCCCACAGCCTCTTGGGAGGACCATGCAGGGGGACTGGGCAGCATCTGCTCAGCAGAGGAGGAGGATGGCAGCCTTACAGTCTTAGAGGCCTTTTCCAACTGAAACAATTCTAAGATCACCAACTGCAACTGTCGTCCTAACACTGCCGTGGCTGTTAAACCATGTCCCGAAGTGCCATGTCCCAGTGTTTCCTGAACACCTCCAGGGACAGTGACCCCGCCACTTCCCTAAGCAGCCTGTTCCAGCGCCTGACCACTCTTTCTGGAAAGATTTTTTTCTTAAAATCCAATCTAAACCTCCCCTGACACAATTTCAGGCCACCTCCTCTCGTTCTATCACCTGATACTAGGGAGAAGAGACCTACCCCCAATTCACTGCAGCCTCCTTTCACGTTGGAGCCTTCCTCCGATGCACTGCCTTCTGCTGCAGCCATCCTGCTTACAGCCAGCATATTCCAGCAGCTCTCCCGTTGTCTGCAGAGCCCCATCCTGCAGCCTTTTCTCAGGCCTAATCCCAGTTGCAGCCAGCACCCACGTAGGGTTTCAGGGCTCCTGGTAGTGGTGCAACAAATAAAATGCAATCCGCCTGTATCATAAAGTCCAATAAAAATGAAACTGAACATCCACTTTGCAGACAGCAAGTACACTGTAAATTTATGAGATCATATCTCGTGGAGGACAGGGTAGTTAAGGGGGGAAGGAAGGGGCTAGCAAAAATGGGAGAGAGCGGCCAAGGGGTAGTAAATATGTTTTCAATAATGAAGAGGCCCGATTACCCTCTTTGCAATAAAAACGTGCACAAGGCAGAGCTGCTGTAAAAATTACTCCCGAGCAGCCTGGCGTATTTGCACCTTGTCATCTTGTCAGCTCCATGCAAATTTGCATGGCGCCCGCAGCCGGCGTGGGTCGACTCTGCAGTGCTGAGCTGCTGAGGATCGGGTGAGTGTCCTCCCTTCCTCCCTCCCTCCTTCCCTTCCTCCCAAGCCATTTCATTTACAGCCCTCCTCACCCCGGCCCTGTCCACCACCCCCTCCCACCCTGCAAAACGCACTGATTTGCCCGTAACCGTGGCAACCAGCACAGATGCAGGATGCAGGAATGGAGAGGAGGACCGCCAGGGTGCCACACGTCCTGGGCTTCTCCCCAGCTGCAAGAGGGTGGTGGGAAGTATAAGGGGGCTTGGGATGTGGCACAGCTTTTCCTACCCCAGCCTCATTCCTTGCTGAATTTCCAGATGGCATTTGTCTTTTTTGGGGTGCCTTACATATCCTTCCCATGACTGATGGTACCACATTGCTGTCTAGAGCACACTGGGTACAAGCTGAGCTCTCATGTCTTTCAAGGTGCATTCTCAAGAGGTATGGGTGAGGTGATGTAAACAGCAGAGGAGCAGCTTCCAGTTGCCTGAAAATCAGCCTGAGCTGTCCTCAAATAAACCACTGCTGGGCCCAGAAGAAAGCAATTACACAGGGACTTAACGGAGCTGATTTAACAAAGCTGCAGTAATTAAACCTCACACACTTCAGGCTGGGGATTCAGCTCTGACTGCTACCAGGATTCTATCTTAGAAGGTGAATCTTTTTGGTATGAGCAGCAGGGTGGATTTAAACTGGGGTAATTCTCCCTCCTCTCTTCCCTGCCTCCTGGCTTAGAACCATAGTATATAATTATAGAAAGCATTGTTTTGGAAGGGACATTTAAAGGTCATCTTGTCAAACACCCCTGCAGTAAGCAGGGACATCCCCTAGTAGATAAGGTTGCCCAGACCCCTATCAAGCCCGACCTTGAATGTCTTCAGTGATGGGCCCTCCACCCTGTCCCTGAGTAACCTGTTACAGTGTTCTACCACCCACAGAGTAAAGAATTTTTTTGCCAATGTCCAGTCTAAATCTACCCTTCTCTAGTTTAAAACAATTGCCCCTAGCCCTGTTGGTATATGCCTTTGTTAGCAGTTACTAGATGTTACTTTTGTGGGTGCCAGTGGGATTAGCAAGGACTTCTCTTGCAGAGCAAACACAGGGCAGAGTGAAGCTCCCAGATCTGTCGGTCTCTGTGCCAGTATGTACAGCCCAGAGCTGTGCTACTGGAGAACCTGGCAGACACTTGACTGCTGAAGACAACTTACTAACTTGATCTGGCAGCCTCAGTGTACAAAATACTGTCCTCCACGGTTCACAACCCCGATTTGAAGCCTGCTAAAGCTAATGGGACCCTTTCTTTGGCCTTCAATGGGCTTTGAATTGTGCTGGTGAGGTGGAGGGGAAGCACTGAGTGTCAGGACCTTATTAAGGATAGATCCAGCTGGGAATGGGTGCTCCCCTGTGGAGGCAGCCTGGCAGCCTGCTGTGGTGCATGAGCCCTGACCCGCTGCTGGAAGCGCCATCCGCTAGCCCTCAGCGTGCCAGCCATCACTGCCCGAGTCACAGGCTTTAGGGAAGGAAGAAAGGAGTTGTGGTTGTGTAGCTTGACCTCTTCCATTCAAAACAAGATCAAAGGAGGGCTAAGAGAAAGCAGGCGAGGCTGTTGCTCCCTTCAGCTGAATGTAAGATGAATGGGAGAGGAGCTGGGGGCTTTGGCTTGCAACAAAGCCACACAATTCAATTAGCGGGAGAAGTCAGATTCTGGAATTGCTACACTAAAGGGATATAGCTGGAACAGGGAAGGCAGGCAGGGACATCAGAGACAAGGTCTCTTTCCCATCTCGCGTCTGTTTGTGTGGGAGATCATCAAATGAGGGGGATTAGACTTGCTGGAGGTCTCCAGCTGGTGGTTAAAAAGGAAAACACCAGGACAGTTACCACAGGGGTGGGTCTCCGGCACACCAGGTAAAAGAGGCTTTAGTGTGTATCTGGCATCATCATTTAGTTAATGTGGAGATATGTGTTCCTGGGGAAAGAGGAAGCAGAGCACTCATTGAGTGGCTATCAGCAAGGGTGGAAGAACAGGGAAGAGCCTGTTTCTTACGGTAAATCCTGTAGGAGAAGCCATATGGGAGTATGAAAGGTGACCTCTTAGGGTTGCTAGGAAATAACTGAACTGATGCTAAGATGCAGGAGGGAGGAAGGAGAGTGCTGGATCTATGTACAGATCTGAGGACTGCAGTGCCAGCCCATCATGCACAGGTACGGAAGCTGATCTTGAGGGGGGAAAAGTTGTTAACTGTAGCCCATCACAATTTCTTGTGGGCACAGCTCAGACTACGGTGTTGCAGGAGGAAGGAAATGAAGGGAAAGAGTTTGGATCTGAGGAAGAAACCTGGGGGAAATGAAAAGTAGGTCAGGCCATGAAGATCAAGTACAGAAGTGCAGCATCCACACACAGAGACAAGATCAGATAAGCCAAGGCACATGGTGAGATGCAATTAGCAGGGGACATCAAGTGTAACAAGAGATCATTCTAGCAGTACATCAGCAGTTGCAGGCAGACCACGGAGGTGTTGGTTTGGTACTCAGGAACAGGGAAAAAGCTCAGCAGATGATGCCAAAGTACTGGCGTGACATTTGTTTCCCCCTAAGAAGGTCGGCTGTGATCCTAGTCAAGTGCTAGGCAAAAAGGCAGCTATCTTTAAAAATGAACAAAAGGAGGAATGAGAGAATTAGGCAGATTTTATTCTAAGTGCAGGTCCCAGTAAAGGACTGGGACCCGTAGTTGAGCTTGTGAAAACTTAGGAGAAGAGAAGGGCATTAGACCAGGTAAAAGAGATGTCTTCAAAGGAAATTGTATCAGCCCAGCAGAATTTCCTATGAAGAGAAGGTGAACAGCAGAAGTGGAGCATCTTGGGTTTACCAGCTGAGGTTCACAGGGTGGACTCACAAGTGAGGGAGAATCATTGTGCTCAAGGATATGGTGTAGTAGTGGCCCTGGTAGAGTTAGATAATGGTTGGGCTTGATGATCTTAAAGGTCTTTTCCAACCATAGCAATTCTATGCAATGCTAGAGACTGCCAAAGTGGCCAGAAATTCAGACTCTGAGAGGACCTACCAGAGGTTGAGTGCAGCACTGAAAGGAGCTGTGGACTACATGTGCACAGGGCAGCTCCCACATCCAGCGATACTTCGTGTTTTCCTTCGTAACCTGGGGTGATGGAATGGGGCTACAGTTTCCAGCTGACACCAGGCCAGCTGAGAAAGCCAATGTGTTGGAACAAGACTTGCATGCAGAATGACTCAAACTGGAGACAGGGTCTGAGAAAAAGGTGTGACTTGAGCAAACGTTGGTTTGGGCTTTTAGAAGTAATCTTAGTGGGTGGTTTGGTCTGGCAAGTGCAGATGAATAGGTGCTGCTTCCATCTAAGTGAGCAGGATGAGACAGTGTAAATGCAGGCCTCTGAGAAGGAGGCTGCCTGAGAGCAAAAGAGGATGCTGTATGGAGAGAAGAGCAAATGAGAATGGACACAGTCCATTAGGAAATAAGACAAGGAAGGTGGCTCAGTTATCTCATCTGCTCTCAACTCCTTTGGAAAGGACTGGGGGGGAAAAGGTGCAACATTGCAGTTCATGCAAAGAAACTTTCTTAAGGTTTTGGACTCCTGAGCTGTGAAAACTCATTGCAAGGTCATACCAAAAGTTGTGACTCAGACCCTAAGTCTGCCACGTGTGGGAAAGGGAGAGCTCTGATAATTACGCAAGCAAATACCATCCATGGTGAAGAGATGAAGTTCTCCCCATTTTCCACTATGACCTTGTCAAGGGTAGGTCCATCCATATTGACAGAGATATTGTAGCATAAATCCAAAGCTGGTAAAAGAAGTGAATGTCCCACTGCAGAAACATTGACAGCCAGGACTGAGAAACATTGGAGACGTGTCTCGAGTTGCCATGTTATAAGAAAACTGCGCTTCATAAATGCTGCACCATCCTCTGAAGCTTTGTGTAGATTTCATAAAGGCAGAACATCCCTGAGCAGGTGCTGGTGTCTGTATGCTGCTACTTTCTCAGCTGAGAACAGGCTGGAAAATCATTCCATGGAAATAGCTGTTTATTGCCATATCAAGGCCAGCAGACCTTTGGAGAGGTAATTCTGGGATGCTGACATTAGAAGAGAATATGCACCTGGCCTTTGTGAAGTCAAAGCACACAGAGATGAGCAAGGATACCTGTGCCAAATTTATTCCTGTGAATGGAGGGGGTGTTCCAGGTTCAGTTGGTAAATGGCTGGTTTATCTGCTGCAATCCCCCCCTGCTTTTCATGGCAGGTGCAGCAGGGTCACAGGTTTTTCTGCAGCGTGGGCTTGATGGGCTTTTATTTAGCTCTGCCTTATTCACATGAATCACAAGGGCATTTTGGAGGGAGAGAACTGAAAGAGGGATCTTCATAAGAAGAAGTGGCAACAGGTTACTGAGATGCAAGAAACTATGCTAGACCACGGGTTGTGTCCTTGCTGAGACACAGCTCTCCTGAGCAGCTTTGGCCTGATCCCTTAGTGTTTTTCAGTCCCATTGCCCAGGCAGATAAGAACTCTTGCAGGTAGGAAAGGACCTACCCTTTCTCATGGTTCACCTAAATCATACAGCTCTCAGCTAGTTCTGGGGCCGAACGGAGGCAGCCCCAAAACCCCATCTTATGGGGGAGCCTGGAGATGCATCACCAGGATGCAATTCTGCCTGTTGCAGAGAAAATATTAATTTCAGAGCCTGGCAGACCAAATGCAGCTGGGAGGTGGAGCTGTGTCTTATCTCTCGCCTTGTCCAGAAGTTTGAACAGCGGAACAAATGATCTGGTCATGTTTTTATTGTGCTTCTCCCCCTCCCTTCTATCAAGGAACCATAAACCAGAGCTAATCTACAGTTCTCCCTGCCTAATTGTGCTGCCCGGCCACCTGAACGCCATCGCGTCGTGGAGCGAATGCCCTCCATCTTCTCGGCTCTCCCCGAGCCGCTCGGGGAAGCGGGTGCGCGCCGCCTGCCTTCGCAGCTGGCTGCCGAGTCCTGAGACTGGAGTTTTCCCCGAGGTAATAATTTACTGGGATGCTAATTGGGCCGTCCGCAGAGTGAATTAAAAGGACGTTCCTCCACCAGCTCAGGAGCTGTGGGAATCCTGTGGCCGTGCCCAAAGGGTAGGGGAGATCTGATGGAGAAGTAACTGGAGCCTGGGAGCCTGTTTGCAAGGAAATTAAACTAAAAACATGTAGAAAAACAGCCGTTGGGCTTCACATTTCAAACCCAGAGTGGTATCCAGTAGGTCTGAAAAGCTGTTTAACACTTGAGTGCTGGCAGGATGCAGAATCTTAGTCTTGCTACAATATTAGCTATTTCCTCTCTTCATTACAACAAAATTAAACGGAAAAAAAATATGACCATTTGCAAATTACGTGATTCAATATAACTAAAAACCGACTGCAAGCATCCAGTGCTAGGCAAAGCATTTCTCTCAGTTCATTTTCCCCCTCCCCTCACTTGCAAAAGATACATTTCCAGTAGGTTTAACCCAGAGCTGCCTGTTTTGCTGTGAGGGGCAGGGTGAAAACAACAAAAAAAA
>VWZI01005067.1:561577-591610 GCA_013396835.1 Psilopogon haemacephalus
AGCGTTGCTCCAGCTCCACCGCTACATCCTATGCCTGAATCCCATGGGTCAGCTCTGCACAGTGAGCATTAACACTGCAGGAGCAGCTGAGACTTCCAGACTGTGAAACCTTTAGATTGAATCCTCCCTCTTTTATTTTTTTTCCCCCCTCCTCCTCTGGAAAAATTAAAAAAAAAAAAAAAATCACCAAAAGTCATGGTTTCCAAAGAAGGAGGATGCTCTGGTAGTGCTAGGGATGCTATCAGCAGGAGGTACAAGGGACTGTGTAAACACAGTGCAAAGGGATGAATGTGTTCAGCTCCAAATGGAAATCTTTGCCTTGTGTTTTTGCAGCTAAAAGCTGCAGCTAAAAACTGAAAATGGTTTATTTGTCTGGAAAACTGCTTCTGCTCATAAAGGAGATGGGGGTTTGGTGCCTGATGGGGGAAGCTAAAGCCATGTGTACACTTTCCTCCACTGCATTCTGGGCTCTCTCCAGTGGTTTTGTGGCCATGTGTGTGCTAAAGGATTGAAGGCACTGACAGTGAGCTCAGTTTGCCTCCTCACCACAGACACAATGGAGAACTGTGTCTCTAACTTCACCAAGTGGCAGAGCTGGCAGAATAGAGCCTGGAGGTAAGGGTGCCACTGAATCTTCTCTCTCACTGGCTGTAAGTGGCAAAATTGGTGATGGTTCCAGATGTTCAACTTGGTTGGTCCAAACCAGATGCTGATCTCCCAGAGCAAGGCAGGGCCCAAACTGTGGCAGTCATACACTGCCACATTGCGCAGGACAGCAGCTAGAGGTATCTGGGGTGACAGCAATCCAGCTCCCAGATGTGTGCTCTCCTACAGGCATAGCAGTTTTGACTGTTCAGTCAAAATTTAAGAGACTTATACAGAATGGACTGAATTTTCCACCCCGGGTGCTAGAGTGAACTGTTAGGGCACCAATTTGCCAGGTGTCAGTGGAAAGTGTTGAATTTTAATCCCACATAAAGGTCTGAAAAATGCTTATAGTTTGCATTGTAATGAAGAAAAAATCAAACAAAATTTCATAGTTGCCATCAGAATGAGAATAAAATGCTGCAGAGGCATTTTGATTCTGAAATATTGGCACATTCATCGAGCAAATTCAGAGCCAAAGGAAGAAACATTGTGTTTGTGAAATCTTGCTTTCAGAAGCCCCTGCTTTGGTGGAAGATTTGGCAAGGAGGTGTGTCCTAGCACTTTGCAGTGCAGAGCCGAGAGGCTCAGCAAGCTGAAGCAAAAGAATTGTGTTAATGGCACAAGATTTGGCCCTTTGGAGCAAAGATGGTATGGTTTATAGGTTGGTTGGTATTGAAGAGAAAAGCTGGTGCATTTTCCTGATCTGTCGTTGTTCTCCTGCAAAAGATGTTTCCTCCAAGTGATGATGTGATATAGTGGTCTGCCACAAGGCTTATGAAGGGGTAAGCAGCAAGGAGGGTGTCCTGCTCCATGGGTTTCAGCACTGCTCTACAAATCATGAAAAGGTTGAGCCTGCCACATGGAAGTTTGTATAATTTTACAGATGCATTGCTCAAAATGTGGCACAAGAGAAAGTTAATTTTTATAGTTAATGTTGAAGTTTAGAGAATACTTTGCCTTCTGTGATACAGCACCGCGAGAAATACATTGAGGTGATGGAGCAGGGCCAGAGAAAGGCAACAAAGGTGCTGAAGGGTCTGAAGAAAAGGTCTTGTGAGGAGCAGCCGTGTGAACTGTGGTAGTTCAGTCAGGAGAAGAGGAGGCTGAATCAGGGACTCAGTCTCTACAACTCCCTGAAAAGAGGTTGTAGTGAGGTGGGGATTGGTTTCTTTTCCCTACTATCAAGTGGTAGAATAAGAGCAAATAGCTTAAAATTGTGCCAGGGTAGATTTATGTTGGATATGAGGGGGGAAATTCTCTACTGAAACAGTCAGGCATTGGAGCAGGCTGCCATGGGAGGTAGTGGAGTCACTGGCCCTGGAGGTGTTAAAAAAATGCATAGAGTTGACTGTTTGAGATGTGACTTAACGGCCATGGCAGTATTAGGTCAATGATTGGACTGGATGACCTTAGAGGTCTTTTCCAGCCTAAACAATTCTGTGATCCTGGGAGTCTGTGCTTTTTGGACCAGGGCTCCTTTGCAGGGTAAAGACTGATTGTAGGCCACAGCAAGCCAACTGTTGGACTTGACATACAGGCTTAAATCTGTAACTTCTACCCAAATTTTCCCCCAGATTATTAGGGTGTTAGAGGAGGGATATAAAAATGTAGAACTCTTTAAAGAAAGATGCAAGCCATCAGCTCTGAGGACAGCTGTGCTCTCTCCAGCATGTGCCCCTGAAGCCGGCAGTGATGGAACAGACTGAGTGGTGTCTGAGCTCAGAGATGTCCATGACAACTCTGCAAAGTTGACTTATGTGGAGTCGTCATGTTAACATACAGCCAGCCAGAAAGATAGGAGAAATACCACCACATAGAGATCCATATTTTTCCCCACTGAGTAAAATACTGTGTAATTTTATCTAGTTACTATAAAACAGTTTATACTCCTTGTTTGTAAAAAAATAAGAGGGGGAAAAAAAAATAACATATCTCACATCCTCTACTGACAGGCTATGGAGGAAAAATAGATGGTTTCTTCTGCATTTAATATTTCAAACCAAGTAGACCCCAAAGAAAAGGCAGCAATTAACCACAAGTACCAGCAATATGTTCCTTGTGTTTTCTCTCTCTGGATTTGCCTATGAAGAATCAGTTTGGTACAAGCTTGTCTACCATCATCTTAAATCTTTCAGTAATGATTTTCCAAGCTAGGCAAGAAAGCAATGCAGCTGCCACGCTCACCCTCAGACCTCTGAGATCATAGAATCATCGAACTGCTGAGGTTGGAAGAGACTTTTGAGATCAAGTCCAACTGCTCACCTAGAGCTTACAATCCCACCACTACTGCTAAACTGCTACCACTAAACCATGTCCCTCAGCACCACATCCACAGGTGAGACCTGTGTCACATGTTAAGTCAGGATTGAAACCTTTTGTACTCAGAAATGGGTAGCAAATAGTTAGCAGATATTTAACCATAGCTGGAGTAAACTTCACAGAATCACAGATTGTCAAGGGCTGCAAGGGACCTCAAAAGCTCATCCAGTCCAACCCCCCCACCAGAGTAGGGTCACCTATACCAGACTACACAAGAATATGTCCAGGCAGGTCTTGAATATCTCCAGAGAGCAAAACTCCACACCTGCCCTGGGCAATCTGTTCCAGTGTTCTGCCACCCTCACAGTGAAAAAGTTAATCCTCATGTTTACATGAAACTTCCTATACCACATATAAGGAAAAGTGAATTTTATAAACTAAAAATGAAGGGCAAAATGGTGGAGATTTTCTGTGCCTTGGAATAGGTGTGTACTTGCACAGACAATTATGTGTTTTTCATCTTGCCCTTTTAATGCAAGAGCTGCTTTCCTGCTCTCTCTCTCCAAGTGACAAGAGGAGAGATACCTGAGCGCTGTTTCGCCCGCTTCTCCTTTATCACCTTGTCATCATCTGCTTTGGCTCTTGCCACCTAACTAGCATTTGCTGCAAGACCAGAGTTAGCTGAACCCTCAGCAGGAATCCAGCAAGGATGCAGGTTTCCAGTCCTGCTGGCTCCTCCTCTACATTGCCTGCACCCAGGCTGGCAGCATCCTGTGACTAACTCTTCTAGACTGGATTTCTCCAAGGGAGGACCAGCGCTTAATTTAGCTGACTCTGTGCTCTGCAGGAGCTCTCATCCATGCCAGCTTGAGTCCTAGCAAAAACCCATCATCATTAGTCCTGGAAAGGAACAGCTCGGATATTCTCCACCCCTGTTTCTGCAGGCTGGGATGTGCTGCACGTTCCCACAGACCGAAATTCCCCTGGTAGGCTTAATTACAGCAATCAGCCTTCACGCTCTTTTCAGTGGCACTTCTGCCTCCGACTCCAGCAGGCCACCGTGGTGGGGCCAGAAGCAGCAGCTTTCCCAATGGTGTTGGGGGACATGACACCACTAATTTGGCTACACCAGACTTGTGGGCAGGGCTTGCTGGAGTGGGCATCCCTGGAGTGGGTGTATGGGGCCCATGGGTTTGTTTCCCAGCGATGCCCTGTGGGATGTACCCCAGCCTCATCCTCTAATGAGGTGGTTATGGCAGAGAGCCAAGCACATGCTCTCCTTCATCAGGGTCTTCACTCCGGCTTGCAGCAGATTTTGTCTGGTGTAAGGCAGGGCTTGAAGTAGGGAGAATCAGGCCAGTGTGCATTTCTCTTTGCTAACACATTGGCAGCCTCTCAATGAACAAACCACTAGAAAACAAATCTGGAGCAGCCCTCGGCTGTAGTGGCCAGACCTCGTCTGTTAACTGGGCTGAAGAGTACCAGCTGCTCTGTTCCTGCCCCAGGGAAGAGAGGCCCTTCTGCTGTGGTCTGGGGACTAGAAATGAGCCTGAACCAACCCCTGCAAACTGGGATGGCTTTTAGACTCCAGCTCTGGCTCCAAATCCAAATTTCATGCTGCCTGAACCAATGTCTTGGCTCCAAATACCTCCCTGCTCTAAAAGGACAAACAATATGGTGATGACAAACTCTTTTTCTGTCCATTGCTCTGTAAAATGATGACTTGGAGGTGTTCTGGCTTGGGGTTCTTCAGCCAGGACAGTGCTTGCATTTATACTCCATTTTTTCACCCCTCTGGCAGTGGGTGCTGGCTCAGCAAAGTGACCTGCGTGGTTTTGTGCGGTAAGTTGGGGATGTATGGCTTGTGGTCCTTGACCCACAAGGGCTTTCTCGTGCCAGGCTATGTTGCAGGAGGAGCCGTGCTCATGGGTACAAAGCCTTCCTTGCCCTAGGAGGAGGTTTCAAGGTGGCAGAAGAGCAGCATGTAAAGTAAGTAACACTGGAAGCTCCAGGCCAAGGAGCAGCTTAACAAGGGTGGATGAGGACAGAGGAAGGAGTGTGTTATTTTGGCTCTTGCAAGGCATTTAACTAACTGTTTTTTTGGGAAAGGACCAAGCCTGGAAACAGTCTTGCCCTTCCTGTGTTTTCTAGTAGCATCTGGCAGCAGCAGTGTAACATAGGTACTTAGACACCAGCTGTGGTCAAGCAGGGTTCTGCATCTGCTGGGTAAAAAACGAGTGGTATCCCAACTGCAAATAGAAGAGATCTGGTAGAAGGAACTTATTTTCCCAATAGTCTTAATCTCACTTGCTTTTTGTAGTCCAAAAGACACTGCTCAGCCTTGCTGGGCAAGTGAGGGGGGACGCTACACTTGTGTCACTTGAAATTTTCTCCATGCCCTTCAAATGTGAAGTGGTGGCTAAATTCCTCACAGTGACTGTCCCAAGTTTGCCCTTTGTGCTGGTGACTGCAGTGGTCCCCTGCCCTCAGTAGCCTGAGGGCCACGATAAACAGCAAGAAGTGTTCAGAGTGTCCCAACACCCCTGCCTTTCCCCAGTAGCTGAGGACACAGTTATCCCTGCATGAAAGGATCCAGCAGCACTGAGCTACAGCAGAACATACATTGCAAAATCTCAGCAGTGGGGGATGAGATGGGTCAGCCAAAATCCTGAACAGTCCCCAGCAGCATGTCTGAGGTGCCATCATGACCCCAAAGCTGTTGCAGCAGGTGGGCTTGTCCCCTGAGCTGTATTCCCTGAGAAAATTGGCACTGAGCTCTCACCCTGCTGCTGTCTCTCACCTCTTCTCTCCTCCTAGGATTCCCCTCCTGAAGCCTCCTCAACCTGCTGTGGCACCTTCTGTCAAACGCTTCATACGTTTGTCACCAAAATGTTTTGGCAGCAGCAGCATCTCTAGGTTTTGACATAATACCGACAGGAGACTTTCTCAATTATTACTAATGGAACATTATGCTCCTCTTTGGGAACTCCTGCATGAATAAAAAGGGTCATTAATGACATCTGCACAGAGCCCGGAAATTATTAGTCAATGCTGATACAGTTTTATTTTATTTTTTAAATTTTCATATATATATTTTCTTAAGCTCCTGGTAATTTCCCACCTTGCCTCCCACCCCCTTTCTCCAAAGTCTCCTGTGCAAGCCAGAGCTGAGCTGGGTTATTGCCAACGTTCTTGCTTTTGTGCAGGTAAATGTTATTCCCCTCCCACCCTTGCTTCCCTTTTATTCCCTCTTGGCTTCTTTAAAGACTGTAGCTCTCGGTTCAGTCCCAGGAGATCCTGTCACACCTTCTTCTGGGCTTGATTTTATTGCCAGTCAAGCTCAAATATTCCTTGGACTTGGAGGAGAAATCAGTACTGCCCTGGCCCTACCAAGGCAGTGCTGGAGGGGGAGCAGTAGGACCACATCCTGCTGCCTGTGGCCATCAGGGTGGCCTATCCCCTCTCATGTGCAGGATGTAGGTGGCACAGGAGAGATGCTGGGAGAGGGACTGGAGGTGTCCCTAGATGCTGCATAGCAGCATGTGACAGAGAATCTCAGCTTGGAGCATTTTAGAGGACTTTCTAGATAGCAGACCATTATTTTTTTGTGTTCTCCTGCTAGGTGCTCTGTTCTCTCTGCTCAGTAACCCTAAAAATATCCCAAAGTAGTCTTTTTCTTTTTTCCTCTTTCCCAGAATAATAGAGCAATTTGAGAAACTAGTATTTTGCAAAATAAACAACCAGGCATCTTGTCCATCTCCACAGGGTCCTTTTCATCCCAGCCCATTCTCCTGGCTGGCGATAAAGAGACACAAGCCTTTGCAGAACACGTTGCACTGTGGTTTATTTTAGGTGGCCACCTAAAATCCAAGCTGAGATAAATCCAGGCTGTCAGTACTGCTTTTCTGGGGGTTTTTTTGTTGGGTTTTTTTTTTTTTTCCTGTGCTGCTCTCAGCACAATGGTAGCTTAACACATCTTAGGGAGGCATCCCAGCCAAGGAAGGCTTTGCAGAGTATTTAAGAGGAAAAGCAGAGTGGCTTGGTGGTGGTGAGTGGAAGCACCTTCCAACATGAAGGGTGTGGGGAGACAGGGGCTGCCTGCTCAAAAGGACATAAAGTAGCTGATGCCTGATGTGAAGAAAAGAGGCAATTTGGGATGTGAAATCTAAAATTCATTAATTTGGGATGTGAAGACTAAAAGGAGAGAGCCAAAGGATATGGTGTAGCCCTGGTAGAGCTAAGCTAATGGTTGGACTTGATGATCTTGAAGGTCTTTTTCAACTGAAATGATTCTGTGAAAGGCCTCTATGATATGGCCCTACAGAAATGTGACAGAAAAGGAATCTCTGCTCTGAGCCACGTTAAATGCATCTTCAAGTCATGACTGCCGAGGAGGGGACTGGTGCAGGACTGTGCACGCTGACTTGGAGGCTGCACCTGTCCCATGTCACATTTCAGTAACAACATGTGGGTACAAGCCTTTGGCTGATAGCAGTGTCAGGACAAAAACCCAATGCTGTTCTTTCTGCTGCGCTAGCACATATGGTTTGGAGACACGAGAAGGCTCTTTCTGAAGAGGAAAAGGAACTATCTGGGTACAATGTTTCAGCTTTTTGAGGGATCTCTTGTGGTCTGTGGAACTGGAGAAAGGCTGATGTCTTTATTAGCTCGAAGTTTGTTTTTCTTTTCTGGGTTGGTATCAGCCAAACAAGCTGCAGAGAAGTTGAATACAGTGCTTTTCCATATCCTCTGGGGGGAATCTCTGCCTCTTGCACCTCCTGTGAGACGTCCATCTTTACACTGGACATCTCTAATGCTGTTATATCCAAGACTCATCCCCAAGCCACAGTCTGGAGGAGACATGGCTGCTGTGGGGCTTAACTTGCTCAGCAAGACCCACACAAGGCAAGATCACCACCCAGGGTGAGGGGTTTGGCCTTGATAGGAGCTGTCCCTATTCTCTCATGGGACACTCAGGGCCTGGACTCATCGCAGAGCTGCTTGATATCCCTGGCTAAGGTCAAGCAGGGATCGCTGGCCACAATTCCAACCTGTCACTTGGGGTAAAAGGTTGATGCAGTAACTCTGAAAAGAAAACTGCTAAACAAGAAATAGACTCCTTTTTTTAAAAAAGGGGGGGAAAAGTCCCTTGGAGAAAAGATATTTCAACCCCTTTTTGATTTATGACCTACTATAGGATATTGAGACATTATTTACAATCGATATATGCTCCTGCAAGACTCCCACTGGAGCCATAGACCCTGCCTGTTAGAGTGGAGACCGGTCAGCCTGCTCCACTGGAAGTGCCAGCCGTGTCCTGCTGGAACAGGCTATAAAGCTGGGCACAGCTGTATATCTTTCCAAAAGTGGACCTGGTTACACATGTCTTTGGGCAGCTGACACAGGGATATAGTTTAGGGCTAAGACAGCAGTTCAGTAGCAGAAAGCAACATTCCTCAACCTCGCCAATAACAAAATCTCTTGCGCAACACAGAGAGCTCAGTGGCCTTAAAGGTGCAAAATGGAGCTGTTCAGTTGACTTGCAGTGGAATTGGGCCAATTCTGAAGCAAGCGCTGGATTTTAGTCTGGCATTTTTATCTTTAAAGGGGGATTTGCAAACACTTTAAGGAAGGGGGAGGGGGAAAAAAATTTTATTCAGCGTAAAATTGCGTCCTGGCCAAATTCCAGTTTGGGTAATTCCATTCTGTTTCTGTAGTGGCTGCAGGACAAAAGGCCATTCATCACGCTCCACAGTGCCGCAAAGGGCTCCCGTGTTCCGCCGCAGAAGTGCCTGCGTTTGAATCCAAGCGAGAAAGTTTTCTCCCCCTTGCTCAAGGCTGCTCCAGAGAGTAATGGAGCTTGGCACTTCTTTAGGATCCTTTTGGGTGAGATATGGGGGCAAGAAGCTCGTCATGCGCCGCTCAGCCTCCATCAAATCTGGGTAAGTAGGGCACTCAGCAAAACAGGCTCCTTCCAGCTTCCCCTGGCTTGCCTTTCACCCTGAGGACACGCTTGGCTTTCCTGAGTGCCTCCAGAGCTCCAGGGGGCCATTCTGGAGCAGGGGAGCTGGATTTCCTCTCTGCAAACCTGCCATTTTGGAAATACCAATAGGCAAGAGACTGGGTAGCATCCAGCTGGGTGGGACTTGAGGCCTTGGGGTGCATTCTGAAGCAATTCTGGGGAGCCTGGAAGGAGGCAGGTGCTCTGCCTTCCTCCTCTGAGGTCTCCATATAGTCAGAGAAGAAACAGCTGAAACTCTTCCTCTGGTTTTCCATCATAGAGGGGGACTTTCACAGTGGACCAGAGCTTTCAGCAGAAGTAATTTAGCAGCTAAGCAACAGAGCGTTGCTGCCTTATGCCCCTGGTAGGTCTCTCTGAGGTTGCTCTCTGGTTGTCGGGGCAGAGCAAGGGCCCATAGCAGTGCTCAGGTAGAGACCACGCAAGGAGGCAGCAGCCATCTAGGGTGAGGGAGCACCTCTGCCTGCCGCCCACTAGCTGACCTGCCAGGGAGCATCCTTGGCCTATGTGCCTTGAGAGTGTCCCTTTAAAGCAATTTGTAGACTGTTATCCTGTATCATTAACCTAATTAGTGTAATTGCCGCCATTTATGTAATGAGTATAAATACTGGAGGAATCCCATAATTAGAAGATGTAATTAGGTAATTAATAGATGACATGGTAACAAAAATCCAGGGGAAACTTTGCAAGGTGGACATTGTGTGTGTATGTGTTTGTGGATGTGGCTGTGGCTGTTCAGACATGCTGGTATTGCTGGGGTCTGTCACAGATGTGCTGTGCAGTTGGCTTCATCCTGGCCCCACACCATGCTGTGCTGACAATGTACCTTCAGGTGACATGAGAAGGTTCTCTTAGATCTCTACGGATCTGGTAGACAGGCTCTGGAAAGCCAGGATTTACTTAAGAGGAAGAGCAGAACTGTGGCTATTGCTTTGCTGTGTGGACACTCTTTGCTTTCTGGTCCTGGGAGAAGCAAGGTGAATATAGCAGAGGTGTGAGACTTTCTCCAGCCCCAGGCTGGAAGATGGCTTGGAGTCATTTTTGCCTTGTGATGCTTATCTGCTATAGCCAGTGCTGGAACTGCCTGATGGTCAGCTTCTGCTCTCCAGCTCTGCCTGACTGGAAGAATGAGAAGGAGCCTCAGACTTGTACTCAGCTGTGTGATAAAGTCTCATTTTAGTTCTCTTGTGGGTTTGGCTTAGAAAAGTGATCAGAGCTGGAAATTGTGTTAGTGCTGTGGGGAGCTGATAAGGCTCCTGCTCTGCCTCAGGAACATTTTTTTAAAAGTTCGTCAGCTGTGAATGTTTTAGCTGGACCCTTTCTGGTTGTTGAAATGTTGACTTTCTCCTGCTGCTCTTTGCTTCTTGCTCCTCAAAGCCTGTACACACTTCTAGAGTACTTATATATCCAAATGCATCTGAAGAAAGTAAGTCACAGTTTAGAAAAGGGATTCTTTGTTATGTTCTTGGGTTTGTGGGTTTTTTTGGTTGTTGTTTGGTTTTGTTCTTGCATGGGCTCATTTGGATTCTCAGTTGACACCTGCCAAGAGGAGTTGCTATGACCAGCTTCGTGGCAGAAGGAGAAGTCTCTCCATCACAAGCAAATACCTCTAATATTGCTGAGCAGTGGCTGGCTGAAGGGGCCATCAGGCTGGGATTTGAGCAAGTTTCCCCCTTCAGATTTGAACATAAAATGAGTAAGAGGAGTTGAAAATGCCAGTGGGACCAGCCAGGCCACCTTTGACCTGTGACAGAAGACATCTTTCAGCCATCAGAATCCAGCCCCCTAAAGCAAGCCTTCCATCCAGCCCTTCAAAAAATAGGAAGGCTCTCTGCTTCCTCCTCACACAGCAGCTTCCTTTGACATCCAAAAGGTATTACAGAGTGGCTGAAGGTTTCGGTCTTCCTTCTGGATGGCTCTGAAAGGTGCTCTCTCCCCCAGACCTTCTCCCAGAAAATGCTGATAGACTGTTTGTCAGTTCCCTTCACTCTTTGACTCTTCTACTCGTTGCCTCCTAGGGGAAGCCTCAGTGATCATCAAACAATCCACCTTCAAAGAGCCAGAAACAAGCTCCTTCCCTGAGATTGCTCTTGTTAGGACGTTTTGATCATGATAGTAGTCGTAGAGGTGTTGGGTAAAAGGTAGGAATTGAGGTCTCTTTCCACCTTGATGATTCTGTGTTTTTTGTAGAAAGCTCTGGTGCTATTCAGGAGGATGTGAATGATGTAGCAACACTGTAACGGCAAGCTGTAGACCTGTGGCCGCTTGGTCTGGGGAACAGAATCTCTGGGAAGACCAGTGTGATGATGAGAACTACTTGGATCCTGCTGTATGCTGGAGGGAGAAAATGAACTTAAAGGTCTTTCATGGATTCAGCTAAGAGAGTGCCTAAGCCACAAGTGTGTTGGCTATAGGGTGTTTCCCCTTCAGAGGGCCAAGGCTCTCTACATGCCATGGTGACTAACCTGCACATTCTTGTTTTGAAGAAGCCATCACTCTTGTGGCTTTTACTCTTGGTCTTTTAACCTCATTTTTAAAGTAAGTCCTCTCCGGTAGCTAAGGTATTTTGCACTTCTTGGTGGAGAACTAAAGCTAGCAAGAAGCCACCCCAAGTCCTGCAACACTGGAAGCACCAGCAGATAGGACAGGTCAGAGGGGAGATTGTGCAGGCGTTGAGTGGTCAAAGGCTGCTGAGTCCCCAGGACCAGCAGCTAGAGGGAGATATGAACCCATGCTGAGGGCCAGCCTTGTCGTTCCTGCCTTAATGCCAAAGAAAATCCTCTTGCTTTCTTACCGTTTAGGGTGCACATAACGCAACGAGCAGCCATAATGCACTTCATTACATGACAAAAGTAATTCTTCAGATTAAAGACTTTTAAAATGGCTCCTGATGGAATTTCTGGGAAAGTATTTCTTAGTCCCTGTCTACGTGGGAAATTTTATCATGTGTATTGCAATCAGTACACACAGGTCCAGTTACACCAGGAAGGCTCTGTCTAGACATTTTAATTCCAGTATAAAAAGGACCTTTTTTACCTTAAGCTGAAATTTGCTTGCTAGTGCCCTTCACGAAATCAGAGCCTGCTTCAGGAGTTTAAGAGCCTCCTTCTATGTAGCACTATGTTTAGGTCTGTTTGAATTCCCACCCTACCCCAAGGCCAGGGGCTTCTGCTCCTGCCGTGACTCTGGCTGGTGAAGGTGAATTGGTGTTTGGCAGCTCTGGGCTAGAGGCAGCTCTTTGTGCCCAAAGGAAATGCACAGTCTTGTAGAGCATTTCTGCAGTCCTTCAGCTCTACCCTGCTCTGTGCCTCTCTGCTTACGGCTCCCTTGTTCCATGGTCCACATCCTCCCACTTCAATGGAATGTGTCCCATGGGGCACCATTCAGTGAAGTCTTCTCCAGCCAAATCTCCTGTTTCTCTTAGAAAGCTGGTTTGGGGAGTTGCTTACTAAAACTCAGATTTGCAAGAACCATATTGCATTTTGGCACTTCTTTCACATCATGAGCCAAGTCTCAAATGATCCCAGCTTCACATTATTTTAAGGCCAGGAAGACTCTTGAGATCAGCCCACTGGCTTTGCAGAGCTGAGTGGAGGTGCTGCATCTCCCGCCCTGTAGTCACAGAGCAGAGCTTCTAGATGTCGTCTCTCTGAGTGATGACCTATGAGGAGTATCTGCTTCCCTCTGCTCTGGCCCACCCTATGGCTCTGGATCATTGCAATTTCTACACCTGCTTTCCTTGCCTTTGCCTTCATGAAGTACCAAGCATTGATTTATTCTTGGGATCAGGTTCCAAACTAACCTAATACAGACCTTTACCATGAGTGAGAAGCAGCTATAGCTTTCCATTTGCTCTCCTTTCATGATGAAAGCCCTTTTTGTTGTATTTCTGTCTCCCCTTCAAAATCTACCTCTGCCTGAGCCCTGCCAAGTTTTGTTTTGGTTCTATATCTCTTGATTTCCTTTGCTGACCTCCCCCCCAGCTCATTGCTTTTCATTTGTAGTCCTGATGTTAACTGTGAACACCCTTTTCCTATTAAATGCCATTCCGGGCTCAAAGCTTCGCTTGAATGTTTGTCCCACCTGCATTTCAAACTCTAATTAAAAAATATTTGGAATTTCCTCCATGTTCAAATCCTTAAGCTCCTCAGTTGTGTCAAGCATGTTAATAGTGGATCGGTTGTGACCTAGCTCTGTGTATCTTCTCTGCTGGATTTGATTTATCTATCCAGGATCGATCTGAAGTTGTCTTCTAGAAATGATTAGCTGCTTGTCAAAGCTGTGGCTAAAGAAGCTTCCAAAGAAAGTCCTAGTAATGGGTAGAGACTTGAGTGTAAGGAGCCTGCTGGGAATGATCGTCTGGAAGAGGGAGAGCAAAACTTTAACTGGGAGTGGTTAATTATACTCCAATCAAAGTCTATCCTGGTTCAAAGCAAAATGGATCTGATGAAGTCATATGCCTTGTGTTAGGTGTGAGGATCCCAATATTGCTTTTTGGTTTTGGGTTTTTTTTTTCCTTCCTAACTATCTCTTATTAATCTGCAGATTCACTGGAAGCCAGGAGAGCGTTGCAAATCAATTATCCTGTGCTACCTTACAGCAACCCTTTCAAGAAGGTGTTTAGATAGACAATCTCTGTGAAGTGGTCTTTAATGTCTTCCAGGTCAGAGTTAGGGACGTTGCATTGTGAGGAACTCTATTTTTCTTCCTAATTCTTAGGAAAACGAGCTTGGGAGACAGAGTAAGATTTATGATGATCTTAATTAGTTATTTCCTAGCTTTCAAAATGTTTGGGTTTGAGAGATGGTATGATAGATAATTAACTTGTTGTTACACAGTGACTTTTCAAATGAAATGTTTGTTCTTGAGACACTCTTCCTGTCAACGTGAATCAGATGCATGCCATTGTACGTGCATACATACCTCTGTGCACCTGCAGATGCACAAGCATGTCTGCAGGAGTAGGGAGCACAGGGCAATGTTCTCCTGTTGGCCATCACCCTGGTTCCCATCTCAGTCTGAGCAGAAGGTGCAGCCCTGATTTGGAGGGTTTGAGAAATTGCTCCCACCAAAAAAAATTACCAGAAATTACACTCAACCCACCCCAAATAAAATTTACCAGACCAGTTCAGATAGCTCGTAAGTAAGATAAAGCTACATTTTACAGCAAGCTAAATCATATATACACAATGTATTTACATGTATTCACAATTATATACTGTTATTCACAATTTAGAAACAATATAGAGGGCTGGATGTCAAGAGCAAGGGGACAAACTCTTCTCAGTTGTGTCCTGTGATAGGACAAGAGGCAATGGATATAAACTACATCACAGAAAGTTCCACCTTAACATGAGGAGGAACTTTTTTACTGTAAGCGTCATGGAGCACTGGAACAGGTTGCCCAGAGAGGTTGTGGAGTGTCCTTCTCTGAAGACTTTCAAGACTTGTCTGGATTCATTCCTGTGTGACCTGTGCTAGATTCTATGGCCCTGCTCTCTCAGCATGGGTTGGACTGATCTATGGAGGTCTCTTCTAACCCCTAACATCCTGTGATCCAGTCCTCCCTGCTGGACAAAGGAAGTGCAGAAGGGGCCAATGCAACCACCTTCTCTCTCCCCAGACACAAAACTAGCAAGATCTCACACGTTACCAGGTCAGTACTGAGTCATGCACAGAGGAGCAGTGGAGGAGGTGGGAGGCAGAAGGCGAAGTGAACAAAGAGTGAGAAATTGTTTATACATTGCCATTTTATCCCTCTTAGCAAACCAATGAATGATATAGACCATATAATTTTCTTTTTACAGCCAGTGTCTTGCTCATTCACTCTATATTCAAAACAATGTCCAGAAAGTTCCTCTCTCTTATTTATAATTTAAAACCAAAATAGTGTTAGCTCTTACAGTGCTACACCTGCCAAGGGGATCACTGCTGTCGTGTGACTGCTCTTCTTGCTGTGTTTGTCCGTCCTCACCTTCTGGAAGGAAGACCCACAGAGGGGATGGGAATTAGCACTCTACTCTGCTCTCTCTTGTGTGGACTCACAGCCAAAGGTCAAAAATAAAACATCTTCCTTGTTTGTTTTTTTTTTTTTTTTTGTTTCATGAGTGGACACCAGGTGCTCACATCAGCTACAGGTGCTTGCTCTCATCCCAGCAGTGGGATAGTCAGGAGGGATATATTTGTAATACTTTTTTTTTTTTTTTTCCTGCTTTGCTCCCGAAACAAGAAGAGGACAACAGCCCAGGTCCTCCAAGGTCCTGCACTAACAGCTTTTGGACGTCCACCAGACTAGTAAGCTCCAGGGACACCTGCCAGTAACACAGCACTGCTAAAAGATGCAGGTTTGTGACTTTTTTTTTTGCTGAACTAGTAAACTGTAAATGAAAGCAACTGTACCCCTCATTGTTGCATCTCTTGGGGCCAGGAGGATGTGGAGAGAAACTCCAGGGAAGACAGAGGGCAGGTTTGCAGTGACCCCAAAGGATGCTGGATGTGGTCCCTGAAGCTGTGGCTGCTGTGATGCCTCATTGCTTCAGGGACCAGAGCTGCTGCAGAAAGAGAGAGGTCACCTGGAAGCTGATCTATTTTTCTTTTTCTTTGCCTTTCTTTTGCATTTTTCATCAAAGCTTTATAAATAACAGACAAACCCCTGGGGATGAACCTCCCAACCAGCTGCCTGTTGCAAATACTGCAGGAAACAGGAGGCTGCGGGGTGGGGAGAGGGAAGGAAGACTAAATTTGGTGGCTTTTATTTTTAACAAGGGCTATTTCAATCTGTTTTAAACCCACATAATTAAAAAAAAAAAAAATAGAGAGCCATGAGAAACTTTTGCAAGTGCAGTGGGAGTCAGTGAAGTTGAGCATTCGCTCCAGCCAGTGCAGCACAGACACAGTGTCTGCACCAGCCTCTGCTTCAGGAGATGATGGCTCAGACACAGCCAAGGCTATCGCAGGGATAGAGAGCTCAGGGACAAAGATCAAGTGATATTTTTTCAAGGCCTCTCAAGATTTCTCTAGCAAAGCCAAGAGAGGCTCAAAATTTTCCAAAGCAACCAAAAGGATGCATCTTCAAGGCCTTGTTCTTCTGCAGGGCTGTTGTTTCTAGGCCCCTGGTGCAGTGCTGTAAGGTTAATAAACCCAAACAGCTGAGCAGAAAGCAAACTCCTCCTTTCGTTTTCCTTCTTGAAAAATTCCATGACAACCCTGTTCCTCCCAACGGGCCCTTCCTAAACCTTGCTGTTTGCACCACATGAAGTCAAAGTATATACAGTGACATGGCAGCATCTCTCTAAGGTTCTCCTGGCACTCTTTGGAGAGTGAGGGTGTTAACCTTTGTGTCCTGGCTATGTGCCAGGGTAAGTAATTACATTTGGCTTCCATAAATTAGCCCCACAATTGCAGCCGGGGAGCTGCAGAGTCATTTCCTCCTGGCTGCATGGTGATGGGTGATGACTGACCTGCTCCACCCCAGCACAGGTTGCATCTTGTTTTGCAGATTGGTGCAGAGGACAGACATGGGGAGCAGCATGGTCTTACTCATGCTAATGCTCTGTCAAACTGCTTTGGAACTACATGTGATGTGCAACACTAGCATTCAGTTTTGGGCTCCCCAGTTCAGAAGGGAGAAGGATCTACTCAAAGGAGCCCAAAGGAGGGCTACAAAGATGATTAAGGGGCTGGAGCACTGCCCGATGAGGACAGGCTGAGGTACCTGAGGCTGTTTGACCTGGTGAAAAGAAGACTTAGAGGGGTTTATAAATATCTGAGGGCTGGGAGTCAAGAGGGAGGGGACAGACTCTGCTCAGTTGTGCCCTGTGATAGGACAAGGGGCAATGGATATAAACTACAATATAGGAAGTTCCACCTCAACATGAGGAAGAACTTCTTTACCGTTAGGGCACTGGAACAGGCTGCCCAGAGAGGTTGTGGAGTCTCCTTCTCTGGAGACCTTTGGGACCCATCTAGATGCATTCCTGTTCAACCTGAGCTAGATTCTATGGTCCTGCTCTGGCAGGGGGGGGGCTTGGACTCAATGATCCATGGAGGTCCTTTCTAACCCCTAACATCCTGTGATCCTGTGAACAGGTGTACTTCTCACCTGTGAACAGGTCTGCTTCTCAGTGCTCCCATGTTTGGGAAAGGGAGAGCAGAGAAGGCAGAACTGAGTTGGATCAGACTCCCTACCCCAACAGAGTGACCTGATAAATTGCCACCAGTCAGCTGAACCTTGGTAACAGCCTCTCAGCTCACAGCTAAAATTAGCTGAAAAGGCATGAAGAAAATTGCTGAAACCTCTACAAAAATGATTTAAGCCCAGACACGTGACCTTGCATTTGTCACGGCCCGAAGCACACATGGGCCTGCAAACGCAGGGCAGGTGATATGTGGTAGCATGTTAAAATATGTAGGCTTGAGCTGTAAGAAATTCTGTGGCTGGATTGCATGTTCTGCCAGTGATCTGCTCCGACCATTCCCCAGCATTGACTCAGGGTTAGTCCCTTTTCCTGGCACCCAGCTTAAAGGGTCTTCAGCTGGTCTCTGTTTACAGCTGGGATGGACCCTGGCGTGCAGGAAGGGTTAACTTAACATTAGGTACGATGTGTGGGGGAGGGTTAATGTAAGATTAGGTACAATGTGTTGGTCATTTGTGCTGTATTTCCCTGTGCAGATGCCAAGTTAACCTTGCCTAATCAAGACTGAGCTAAGATAGAGTGTGTATACATGGAGGAGAAGACAATGAAAGCAGAGTTGGAAGGTCTAAGCAGGAAGAGGTGTGGTGGCATGCTCCAGACCATCTTTTGTTACTGTCCCTTTCAAAGGCTGTCTGCTTGGCCTTTAATTGTCAAGGTTGGGATTTTGAGATCACCATGCCTCCTCTTCAGGGAATCCAGCAGCCATGGCATGTGTGCCCTTCCCAGGCTGGCAGCACAGGCTCCTGCTGCCTGCGATGGAGTGGTTTCACCTTTGCATAGCTGTTCTGTGTGTGGGAAAGGATTTCAAGAAACAATTGACCAAATGAAACCTCTGTAATGCTTCTAAATACTCAAACACATTAGACATGCCTGCCCAGCTCAGAGATAAATTAGAGCTATTATCACTAGAGCCCAGACAAACAAACGGAGGGCTCTCTCCAAACAACCCATTCACTCAAGAGACTGGATTTACAAGGGTCAGGGAAGCAGCATGAGCTGCAGGCACCTGCTTTCTTCTGAAACCCATTTAAATTGGCTGTATTAACTGGTGCAGAAGGAGGGAAGAGAGCACCACTCTGTCCTTTGGGACTTTGGGAAGTCACTTCCATGTGAGATCTGCCGTGCCATGACTGACATTTTGCTCTCCATGTCCACAACCAAAGCTGGAAGTCAGGCTTTGATCCATTTCGCTTTCCCCCCCGTGTGACGCTTGGGAGAATAAGGTGCTGGAGCATGTCAGGGATGCCAATGCCACTTTGTTTTCCCTTGGGTTTTTTTTCTTCTTCCAAGGAGGGATGGGCAGCTGAGTTGGTGGTAAGGTGGCGTTGAGAGAGAGGTCAGTTCAAATCATCATCTTGGTCATCAGGAAAACTGCCTGAAAGGGTAAACAAAAGCCAGAGAATGTATTTTAGGCTTGGTTTTGCATGGCAGCTAAAGGAAGGAAGGAGCAGATGCAGAGACTAAAAGGAGTAAGGAGAATTGATTATCATTCTGCTTCCCCGGGTGCGCTGGGCAGCCAGAGCTCTGGTGCAGGGAGCATGGCAGCACAGTTCGCCATGGCAGCCAGGAGCATCATGCTGGGGCTGAGCATGACGGAGGCTGGGACTCAAAGCCCTGCTCAGGCAGGGTGTCTGGAGAAGGGCCATGGCCAGTGCACAGTGTCAGCAGTTGGCCAGGCCCCACAAGCCAGCCTTGGTATAAGAGGGAGGAACTGGGCTGGAAGGAGAGGCTAGGCTGCAAGGTGGGGGCTCTGCAGCACCAGGACTATCACAGACTTTCCTGACAGCCCAGGCCAGCATCACCCACAGAGACTGTGATGGAAGGTGTTATTCTCCTCTGAGAGATGCTCTTGAACCCAAAAATTTGATCCTGAACCAGAGTGTCGCATTTCGGAAGACATCCAGTCTCAGTGCACGACCTCTGACTGATGATGAATTTGCCATTTCCCTTGGTAACTGGACCTGGTGATTAACTACCCTCACTGTTCAGAACTGTCTTTTATTTCCCAGTCAAGGTTCCCTCACTCAGTGTTGTCAACTCTCACTATTTATTTTGGGTTTTGCTGCTTACTGTGCCTTTTACCTGCGAGCCTAACCAACATGCCAATCTCAGCTATTTTCACTCTGTGGGTATCTGAGATCAAGTCACGACGAAGATTTTCTTTGACTGCTGAGCAGACAGAGCCCTTTCAGTCTTTTGCAGGGTTGAGCACAGGCAAAGCAAAAGCTGTGCTTGCCACTGCCTTGAGCATCTGCCAGCACATGGGATTTTATTTAAAGTCCCAGCCTCTGGACTTGCACCATCACAAGGATCTTCCACTTTTTTTTTTNAAAATAATAGCACTTTTTGGATTTTATTTTTAATGCATCAAGAGTTTTGTGATGTTTTGGTTTATCATGAAGAGGAGGGGTGGTGAATGCTGGGTTTAGGAATAAAGTAGCACAGCTGCAACCATTCTGAGGACACTGGAGGGTTTCAGGGGTTTCTCCTTGCATGTGTTGGTAGTTCCTGCAGGTAGAGTAGACATCAGACCCAAATCCCCACCACTCTTCCACCTGAGCAGTGCCAGAGTAGGTTTGGTTGATGCAGGTGACCATCTAGCCTCATGAGCTATCTGCAGGTCTTCTGCATTGCTGGCCAGGCTGAAGGGCACGAACAGCCTCACTGTCAATGTCCTGCATGTGGAGATAAAAGGAGTTTGTTTTCCAGCTTCTTTTGAGGGACAGAGCTCTGCTGGGTTGTCAGCCTCCTTTTGCTGAGCAAATGTGCTTCAGTGATTCCATGGTTTGGGCTTTGTTTGTCCTCTACCCTGTTTGTCACCATCCCTATGTCTGCTGGCACCATTGCTGGATGAAGCACTGTGGTGGCCACCTCTGCACAGCTGCAGGGGTTACGGCTGTGGCAGCACCCTCGGGGAAAGCTGGCAGGCCCTCTGACAAGTATAAACCAGAAGTGTTTCAAACTGAAACAGCAAGATGCCTTCTTTAAAAATATTGAAATCATGTGTTTCGCCTTTCCTCATTCCTCTCTGTTTCTTCCCAAGAAAACAATTATTTGTGAAGTTGAATCCAGACCAATAGTAGCTTTGGTGGCTGAACCCCAGCTGGTTTTCTGGTGATTTAAAATTTTGGCAAGCCCTACTGATTGCAGCCTGCCCCTCTTAAGTTTCTCTAGCACTTGCAACAAAGCTCTACCACATTCTTCATTTCCAGGCTTCAAGATTTGGGCACTGTTACGTGCGATTTCTGCTGCTCAGAGGACTCCAGAAGCTGGGAGCTTGGGATCATGCCTCTAACCACTGTGGATACTGTACATATGTGTTATCCCTTCCATGAAAAAAATCTAGCTGTTGGTTAGGACCTGCAATCTGTGTCTATTTATTATTATATTTTTAAAAATCAATTTAAAAGCTGCATCAAATAGGGGTTGATGTCCTAGGGGCCGGTAGAAAACCTATGAACAGGTTCATGTGGGGAGTCCTACAAGGTGAAGGAAAGACTCATGAGTAGCATATGCCAATGGTTGTTGTGTTTGCTTTGCATTATATGAGGCCTAAAAGAGGGTCAATAAAATACTCTTTGATAGGAATATAGGACAGCAGTGACTTGTGTTTTATTAAATGATCTGAAGAGGTAGGCTGTGTCCATCTGGCACAACCTGCTGAACTGTGGAGAGGCTGCTTTGCCCCAGTTTTAAGAGCAAGATGCTTTGAGATGCCCAGCCCTGCTCCCGCCCCAGTGCCCAAGTGCTAAAGGTCAGAAGAAAGACTGCTAGAGGCTCAGTTTCTTGGAATATTTGCTTGCATATTTACATGATGGTGAGGGAGGAGTTTGTGTTTAGATGTCAGTGAACTAAGGAATTAGAAGACAAAGAATAAAACTAATGCTCTTTATTTTCTGAAAAGCAGGCACAGTCTTGGCTTTCATTTACTGCAAGAGCAACTGAGAGGTTTTCCTAGCAGAGATCAGAGCTCCAGTTAGTGAAACACAGTAAGAAAGAGACCATGCCTCAGGCAGGAGGCAGACAAACAGACAGTGCCAGGGAAACAGAAGCAGTGGCTGGTATTTCAGCACGTTTACAAGAGCCAAAGAGCAGAGCTGGAATCACAGGGCCAGCCCTAGCAACCCCAGGCCATAGAACTGGCCTCCTTCATCCCACAGCAATGCTCTTAACATTGACCAAGACATATTTGTTCTTGTGTTGCCCCTGGAGTCGCTGGCTGAAACACACTTTATGAGGAAACAGAAACACAATGTGTTATTATTTTTTTTAGGCTATAGTCATTCACACATATTCTCTGCAAAATGGTTATCCTCCCTCTTTTTTGTCTTCAGCTGCTTCTGCTTGCCTACTATTCCCTGCCCATCAGGCATCTAGCAAAATGAGATGCTGCTGATCTTGTCTGGGGAGCTAAAACAGTGCAAATTACCCTCATCTGGAAACCCTTTGGATTTAAACCTGAGCACTGCACTTCTGCTGTAGCTCTGTGTCCAAACTGGTGGAGCTAATGACCTGAAGCCATGGGGAAGTTTGGACACCGTTTGCAACTCCATCTCCTGGTAATGCACTTCTCAGTGGATTAGGAGAAGCTTCCCTGGCAAACTGGGAAGGAGTCCAAACCGTGGAGCTGGTGTGATAGGAACTGACAGGGCTGGAAATTTGATTTCTGACTCTTTGTGCCCGTATTCCTTGTGAAAGAAGAGGAGAGAGGGAGCCCGGAGTACTTTGAATCCTGCAATCATTAAAACCAATTCCACTTTTCCTGCCCCTGCCCACCTCCTGATATGTGTGTGAAACAATCTTTACAGCTACACAGCCATCAGATGGTATCGACCCGGCTGTGGAAATTGCTATTGACTGCTGCTGGTGCTGCTCTCTGCACTTCCGTGGCTTTTAAAGCGACACTCTTCAGGTGACTTCACTTTGCACTTGATACAGCCTGGGAAGCTGTGCCTCAGATGGACTGTGAAGATCAAGCGTGGGACTTGTATGTGCCTCTATGTGCAACAAACACCAGCTCCTCTCTTTAGCCAGGAGAAGGACATTCAAGCAAGCAGGAAGAGATGCTCACTGCAGAAACGCTTAGCCTAATAGGAAGATCAGAAATTAGATTTTTTTGTTGTTTGAGTTTTTTTCCCTCTAGTCCATCATGAAGGAATTCTTGTGTTTTGCCACGGGTTTTTCCTGCTTCAGTTCCAGCACCAAGCCAAGATAATTTCTTCCAGCCTTGTGGAAGATCCATCTAGCCCTGCATTAGCTGGGAACTATATATATTGATTTCTTGTTTTAAGGGGCTCCTCTGATTCTGCATTATGTATCCTCTCTTATCTGCTCTAGGTTACAAGGGGAAAAAAACAACCCAGGAAATACTAATATTTGCCTTTCAATGCAAGTGTGTTGTGCAGCCTAAAGAACTCCTTTAATCATGAAACATGAGAACAAGGCTCTGGCTCAGGACTGTAAAAATGCAGTTTGTTTTCTCTGAGGCAATTTAGCTGATGATATTTGGTTATTCCAGCACTTGGAGGTTAGAGTTAAGTTGTGGTGAGGGTAGATGGCAGAAGCTCTCTGTAAAAGTTAGAGTCAGATCCCAGCTCCAGAGAGTAAATCCAGAGCAATACCATTCTCATATCACTGGTATCACTTGGTGTTTCTGGTATAGAGAAGGATCTGAGCCTGAATGAAGTGAGCCTACTCATGCCTACACAGATGAGGTTGCTGTAGCTTGCCTCGGTCACTGGAAGTAATCACTTTGATAATTTAATATCAAAATGCAGGTGTCTTCACCACAGCAGACCAAACTTTGACCCTAGTGAAGATATCTCCTGCTATTGCTTGGGTTCACCCTCCACAGATGAATAGTGCACTGTGTGGTGAAGATCTCTGTCCTGCCTGTGCTGAAGATCTGGAAGAGGCTGTCTTCATGCAGAGTGCAGTGGAATCTCCCAGAAGCTCTTTTCTTTTGGAGTATTACTCCAGAGCTGATGGCAGCACTGTGACCTGTAGTACATCTACAGTTCATTGTCTAAGCACAGGCTTGGAGAATGTTACATGATACAGGCTACACAAATAGGCTGAATGTGCCTTGGTAAGTAACAATTCACTGTTAAAGGAGTAAAGCAAGAGGCTAGCTGCAGCAATCTGCCTTGTGCTCTAGACGTGCAAAGCTTCCATCAGAGTCTAAAGGGCTATTACAAAGGAATGGTTGCTGCTCTTTCTCATAAAATACTGCTTTTGCTTCTCCTCTAGACTCATGCCTTTGGCTTCAACCACATGGCAGTGCCCAGGAGCAGGAGCTGGCCAGATGTGTCCAGAGTATGCATGCAAGGAGTCCCCTTTCTTGTCATCTGGAACAGTGACAGACAGCTTATGAACCAGCCTCTTAGCTCAAATGCAAACAACTACTGCTGTTAGCTCTGAGCAGTGCCTGGCAGCCTTGCTTTTGGGTCACAAGACTGGCAAGTTGCTAAAGTTTTCAGGCACATGCCTGTCATTTCCCTGCTCTCCAGCCCAAGCCCTGGGAAATGCTCTCCCTGGTTTACATTGAGCCTTGGGGTTCGCATTGTGAATCTGATCCTTCTCAGCCTGGTTCTGTCTCAACCAGATGGGAGGAAGAGCTGCAAATAGAAAGGGCTGGATGTTGAATGCATGTCTTGACAGGGTGGTTTGCATTCCCAGCTGCCATCATTGAGCAGGCTGGGAAGAGAGATGGAGCAGATGGGGTTAATTGGGAGTCAGACCTACTGGCTGCTGTGGACAGAGTTGAGGGGTTTTAGGTAAAAGCAATAGGAGGCCTGGCCTGGAGGTGGTTTAACATGCCAAATACTGCCCTGCATGCTTGGGGCATTTCTCCAAGAAGAAGGTACAAGGCACCTTCGGGTGAACACATGTTCCTTTGATGCTTTGGCATTTGCTGCCCACTCCTGAGTTGGTTGCAGGTCAGTCATGCTTTTCAGTTGGTGAGTGGACAGTGGATGATTATAAAATTCTGATTTTTCTCTTCCTTGCAAAATCAGAATGCTGCAGCTTCTTTTCACTTTACTCCTTTTCTCCTCTGCCCAAAGCAGTCTGCACCTCCTCAGCCACTGCTTCCATTTCTATTCTCCCACACTGTTCTCATCCACCTACTGGAAACCAAATACTCTTTCCACAGGAACAATGGGGACTTGTGATGATTCTTCTTTCCCTTGATTTCTACCGGTGTCTTTCTCTCTGTCCTAATTTTTATATTGCTCCAGAACTAGACTGTCCAACCTGGGAAAAAAACGAATACCTGGAGGAAGGGGCTGAGCAGCCTAAAACACAGACTGAAGTTTAGCTTTTTTAAAATTTGAGGCTGGGACAATGTAAGTTGTATGAGGTCTTCCCAGCCTGGGCCTTGAAATTCAGGCTTCCATGCAACACCCACCTGGGGACTCTAAAATTTGAAAGCCAGGTCTTAACTGAAAGCCAATTGGTACTGCTTCAAACAGGATTTATTACTTTACATTCCTTGAGGATCTTCCCTAGGGCTAAGGGGAAAGCAGCATGGTAGATTTTTGAGTTTCATGTGTTCTTTTGCCTTCACCGGTGCCAAAAACATGCTGCCTTCATCCTTTCTTCACTCTCTGGCAAATGCCTTCCGGCCTTCATCCAAAGATCCACACCCCTTAGACACCTTGTCTTTTGTACTCATTAAATGGAGGGTGGGAAGGTTGAAGCTGCTGCTAAATAGACTGTGCGGGAGGTTGTGGTTCCTGAGCAGTCTAAGATCTTCACCTCTTTTGGCTCAACAGGACCTTCTTCCAAAGCCACAAATCCTAGTGAACTTGACTTTCCATTCCCAAGGCTCTTCAGAGGGTGCTGAGCCGATGGCATCAGTGGGCCAACCACTGAATGTGACGTGAGTGCCAGGTGGCTTTGAGCTCACTGCAAGATGTGAATAGTTTTCACTCTGCAGGCTTTACTCTCATTCAGAGCTAGTGACAACCTGTCCTTTCTAGCTTCCCCTCTGGAGAACAGTGCCCAGGGAGGACAACCTGCTCCCCCAGTGCAGCTTCCAGGTCAACGTGTTCCACAGTAACCAGGTGCTGCTGGAGTATATGCTGGCCCTTATCAAACAAGCAGCCCTTGACAATTTTTCTTTCTGCCAGGCTTAACCTGCCTAAATCTTTTTGGGGTGAGATATGATATGTGATTTGACAGCAATTCTAGGTGAGATTTTTTCCTCCTGGGAAAGCATGGTAAGAAATTAAGCTTTGTGGGTTTTCTGCCCAGTTGACTAGCAAAAGTAAAGTCCTTGACCAACTTGGGTTGGGACTGGGCGCAGAAGAACTGCTTTTGTGATCTGTGGTTATTCTTTCTGCAGCACTGCCTCCATACAAGTGAAAGGCAAGTGCTTTTGACATCTCTTTGTGACCTGGAAGCCACAAGGACGTGGTGGTGGCTTGTATTCTTGAAAGACAAGACCACCAGCAAAGGTGGTGCAAGCATCTTTGATTTGGTTGACTGTATACAAATAATTTCCATTCATAGGAATTAAAGTGAGCATCTCAGTTTTAGGTTGCTGGGTGTTTGAAATTTGGGGCTTTCCAAGGTGATGTGCAATACAGGGATATTACTGGCAAAGCTGCTGCTAGGAGCACTAGTGAAAATGGATGTCTGGTTGTGAAGCCTAGCTGTCCCACAACCTTCAGGGCCTGCCAGGGGACGTGTTTCCTGGGCTGTGAAGAACCAATATGGGACACAACCATATATTAGTGATTATATCGATCACTGTTTCAGACCCATTCAGTCAAGGGCACTAGCACCTTTTGGAGAGGAACTGTTGCTCCTGCTCTGGGAGCCTGGGCAGAGTGTTGAATGCATGGCAGTGACTACATGTGAGGGAAAGTGACTCTTTTTTAGGGAACGCTGGGCCCACACTCGAACCAATTAGTAAAATGGAGCTGGGCACAGTGCAGGAGGGACCAGACTGATAATAAGCAAAGTGCTCAAATATGGGAAGTTGGGGAAGAAGCCAAATGAAAATGAAATGAAAGGCTAAGGTCCAACTTCAGCAGTTGTGTAGAAAGGATAGGACAGCTGATAATAGGAAAGCTTGCAGGAACACTGGGTCAAAACCCCTGCGGGAGAGACTGGAGGAATCTGTGAGCAAGCCAAGGGGGCAATTTTATCAAAAAGAAAGTCAGCAAATTGGAGCTGTTGGCTTGCTTAGCACCATAGAGTCTCCCACTGTGACCTCTTTGCTCCCTTCTTTGTGATGATGGCCAGCTTGAGAGGTGCATGAGATAGTAGGGCTCTAGCTCTGGGAGCAGCAAGTCTTCTTGGCAGACATTTGCACAGGGCAAGTCTCCCACCAGTTTTACTGTTGCAAAGAGACAGAGGGCATTTGCTTCATCCCTTGATTCAGGCCTGATGATGAGAACTGTCTTTGAGCACAGCCTTCTTTAATGAAGGTAAAGTTGGAAACCTTTAGCTGAGCCTCTTACTTTGCAGCCTTTCTCAGCCTTGGAAATCTGTGGAAAGCTTAAGAGAGGAAAAATCAACTTTCACCTGGCAGTGTACTCCATAAAGATCATTTGAAGGTAGATTCTGTGGTGGAAAATACCCCAAAACCATGAGCCTGCATCTGAAACACAGAGAGTAATTCTAGGTATCTATAGTTCACAAGAGGCAGCACAAATTTCTTTCACTGTGTTCAAGGTTGATACTATGTGATCACCTTTGGGTTCTTGATAGAGGTTCACAGAGGTAAGGTACTTCTTCTTGTCCCTCTGTTTCCTCATCTATGAAACAAGAACAGGGACATAACTTCTTAATAAATCACTTGAGAATAGGCTTAGCACAAAAGTGAGCCCACTCTGCTGGCGGTGAAGAGGAGGTCTCATTAGGAGGCCAGACTTGAGAGATCTCATGGAGAAGCTATGGAATACACTCGTGTTTGTCCCTCTAATGTGGCTTTCTCTTTTAAAAAGTGTTGTGTAGAATGTGAGGCACACTCGATAAAAGTGAATTTTACGGCTGTTTCGTATCCTTTGAGGAACATCAGTATTGGCTGAAAGAGAGAAAAAGACCTTTTTTCTGTTGAGTCCAAAATGGATCTGCTTTTATTGGAGGGCTCTATGACTGCTTTTGTTGATATTTCCTTTGATAGCTTTTACCTGACTTGTTTTCAAAATCCTTGTTGCATTTTGCCAGTCTTCAAAAACTGCCTTTCCTCACTGAAATNGCAATAGAGACATATTTGCATAATGAAAAATAATTACATAGATAATATCAATAAGTATGATTAAAACCATCTCATTTTTTTTTTTGGGGGTGGGGGGGAGGGAGGGGAAACGCAGCAGTTTCTAAGGAAGGACACGTAAGCACAATTAAAGGATGTGTTGTGCTGTATCAGAAGGTAGCATTTAAGCCAGGGAAAGACTGAATATTGACTATAACTCATTGTAATTATGCCATCTATTTCAAACATGTAAATATGTTTGGTAGCACTTACATGTTTATGTCAGCTATTGGGAAAAGTCATTTCCCTTTTTGGTAAACTTTGGATGGTGGAGAATTTTGCTACTTGCATCTGAATAAGCAACAAACAAGAAGTTTAGAGGCAAGGAATTTTTGCGTGAGGTGAAGTTGAACACCCTCTCCTGTGGCTGTAGTTTTTTAGTCAGGTGTATGTTCTTTGCAATAGTTTTGTAAATAGGGAATGTTAATAAGCAATTCATTAATTAAGGCATGCCTTTCATAACAGAATACACCTTGGCTGTGGTAAATTTGCTGTGATGCAGGAGGACTGAGCATGAGGCTGGGAATGGGATGAGTGGGATTTCATTTCTGCTGTCTGAGCAGCTCTTCCCACCTCCTTTAAGACAGATCAGCAGTATTGAGATACTTTTGAAAGGGCTTGGAGATCTACAGATTGAGATCACTCCAGAAGACCCAGTTTTTGTGCTGGGTCTAACACAGAAACCCTGCAAAACCCTGGAATACTGATTTAACCTGGCACCATGAGTGAAGCTGTGTCTCTGCTAAAGTTAATGAGAAAACTCCCTTCGCATCTGGGAACTGCGATTCTTCACCAGGGGAAATCACTACGAGCCTATTTCCCTTCCCTTTGACATTTGCTGTTCTATCAAAAGCCAGAGGAGTAAGGAAGAAGGTTAATGACTAAATTGACAAATAAACAATCAGTTCAAAGCAGCAACACAACATTTCCTGGAAAATTTAAGAATGTCCTCTGAAAACCATTTAAGAATGGAAACTCTGTCGTGCTTCCACCCAAGAGAGACCATCCGTACAGAGCTCACTGTGTTACGGGGGCTGTGGCTGCTGGGAAATAGAAAGGGCTTTGGTTGCTTGTTGTTTGTGGGGATTTTTTGCTTGTTTGTTTGTGGGGGTTCCCCCCCCCATGGAATATATTTAAGGAAAATTGCAGAAGAGGGAGGAAAATTTATTTTATCACAGTGAACAGTGAAGTGCACTGCCACAGAGGTGTCTCAGGTAAAGCCCATCTGACAGTTTGTATGCTGTCAGACTCTGGATTGTCCAGGTTTGGGTAGAAAAGCAAACAAATCCATGGTGCTCCTCACCAAAAAAAAAAAGCCAAATTTAAGGAGTCACATGCCAGGCAACTCCTTTCCATCCTGCTGAGGAATGATGAGGAGGAGACGTTTCCCTTGTGTTGAGAGAAACAGAATGTTTGGCCTTCATTATCAAGGGCTACACTTTGACAGAGCAATGGTGCATTAACAGCTTGATTTTAATTAAATAAATAATAGGTATTATGCTGTGACGGAGCCAAGATTTTAAACAAGAGACTTCCATAAACATTTTCCTCAGGAATCTGTGATAAACCAAAGATAGGGTTAGACGTACATGGAGGCAGTGGGGACGCCGGACTTGGAATCTGTCCATCTGCTTCACCATTGAAACAAAACCACTTTATAGCAACCACAGAGGAGAGGAAGCGATGCAGCTTGGCACATACACTTACACTATGTGTGGTGGAAATGTTTATTCTTTATTTCAGAAAGATTTAGTGGGTGTAGAGATAATAGAGCACAGCGCTTGCTGGTGTCTTGGGGAAGGAGGGGTGATGGTGTTTGGGTTTTAAGGGAGTCCAGTGTCAGCTCCCATGGGAAGTATTTTCGGTAATACCTATTGCAATCTCATGCACTTGGAAGGCAGGAGGAGACAGAAGAATGAAATGTGCTTTTCAAGGAAAAGTGTTGTAAAGGCTCTGGGATTAGTTATCTCTGACAAGAAGGATTTTACACACTCCGGCAGAGGCAGAGTTCCAGGCCCAGTGGTTCCTCCAAGGCCCCATGTTGGGATGCCTCTCTTGGAGTGGCTCAGATCTGCTGTGTGAGATGCTGTGGTGCAGCCTCGGGCTCACCAACCACACAAATTGCCTGGCTGCACATTTGCCTACGCATGCCAGCTCCCCTAGGGCCTTCTGTCTTCTCCTCTCTTATGTCTACCTGGTATGCTAAAGCATGGTGTCATGACCTGAGGAACAGGGGCAAGATCTGCAATACAAAAGAATCCGTGGGGTCAGCAGGCTACCCGATGTCCCTGTTTATTCCCCCACAGTAATCACTCCCTCTTCTGCTGCACACATTCAGCTCTGCTGTGCTGCCTCTGCTTAGAGCCACTCAGAATCAAATCCTAAAGACCCTGGACTGACCTCTGGGGATGGAAGAGTTCCTGCCAGAGTTTGAGACAGCCCCTGTCTAGACTTGGTGTGTGAGCAAGCGCGTGAAGGGATGACTAAGTGTCTCAAAGTTTGGACCTTTGGAGAGGAGTCCCTTTGGCTCCTTGTTTCTTGGATAAAGTTCTGCTTCCTGTGGAGCTGTGGAGATAAAGGATATTTTTCTCTTTTTTCTTTCTTTTTTTTTTTCCCCCCCTTCCTTTTTTTTTTTTTTTTTTTAT
>VWZI01005067.1:609248-687095 GCA_013396835.1 Psilopogon haemacephalus
TTTCTTTGGTTTTTTTTTTTTTTTTTTTTTTTTTTTTTTCTTTTTCCTGCAAGGGCTTTACTGGGGATGTTCTGGCAGATTGTTTTCACATGCTCTCCTGGGCTTTGTAACCCACTTGGTTTCTTACTCTCCAGGATAGGAAATCTTACCTAAGTAAGGTCACCCACCCTGCTGAGGTGTGCTAGAAAGGCTGGTGATGAACAGCCTGCAGTATGACTGTTGTGTCATGTTCCAGGCAGAGGTTCTGGTGGCAGTCAGAACTGTGTACCCAGTCAGCCTCGGGGGGATGTCTGCCTATGTTTAGTGGATGATGCAGTTAAGGGTGATGGAGTGGTATGTCCAGTGCACACTTCACCTTCAGTGCTCAGCAGGTCTCTTGTGAAAGCTGCGCGTGCAATTGCAGCTGTTTTCCTGTGTGACTTGGCAGGCCTTGCATGTAGACTTTGCTGGTAATCCTTGATGGAGGCTGTGTCTGATCCCAGTGCAAGCATCTTGCTGCTTAGTGAGAGCCATTCAAGATCAAGTTTGTGGTGCCAAGGAGGGGGTGATTCAGTTAACATTTGTAAGACTACTGCAAGTGTTTCCAGTTACAAACTGGTTTGGCTCTGCTCTGGAAAGCAGAGTGAAGCAAATGAAATGATCATGCCCTGTGGTGGCTTTTCCAGGTCCCTCAGGTCAGCACAAGAGAAATAATCTCTGTGGCAGTGCAGGATGAGCATCCTCCCTTGTTCAGGGCAGCAGAAACCATGGTTGCACACCTCCACCACAGTATGTAACTGCTCTGTGGGCAGTCATCTCCCCCAGCTCATGCAGATTCTTCAGTGCTCCAGTTGCATCCCAAAGCTCCTGATCCTGTGCTGCATTTTATCTTCCCATGCTTCCAGAGAGGTCTGTGCATAAGATGCTTCATGTTGCTGCCAGCAAGCTTCCCTTTAACCATGCCATGGTGAGGCTTTTTTTAAAATTGTATTTTATTAGGAAATTCCCATTTGGTTGCTTTAAAAAGCCAGCCCTTGTGGCTGGCCCCTGGCCCACCGCTAACAGATTTGTTTGAGAAAAGGCTGCGTTGGCATCCTGCTTTATTGAACATGCCTCCTGGGAAGGCAGTTTGAATATCCTTCTGTCTCCTCGGAGCAGGGAGCTCTCAGGACTGCCTGCCGCCATGGGGATGGGGAATGCTCTCCTTTCCCTTTCCCTCCCACCCCGCCTCTTGTTCAAGCCTCTCTTTTCTTTTTTTTTTCCTTTTACTTTCCAGAGGAGAGAGAGCACTATGCACCCTGCGTCCCACTCCATGCAGCTTTTCTCTTTCCCCACGGAGTTCATCCAAAGTTCGTATCCAGACGATGAACAAAGTAGCTCAGACCTTTTCCTGACTCCTCACCCTTTGTCCTCATCACTTAGTGACAGACAGGAATCAAATGCCACAGACAGGCTGATGGGACAGGGCTGTGTGAAAGTCCGAGGAGGAGTGGAGCTGGATAGATGGGAGACTCGTGTTTGAATTCTCCCCTTCTCTCTCTTGAGAAAGCAGAGCAGCTTTTCCTTTGAAGGGCAGAGGGGAGGTGCAGCTCCTTTTTTTTTTTTTTTTTTTGGCAGAAACCAGATAAATTTTTAGTGACAATAGATATAGGGAAGAAGGACCGGATGGAGTTAACCTCAGTGTTGCACTGGGTGTGCCTCCTGCTGGGAGAGGGGAAGGAAGGGGCTTTAGGCTGCTACAGATCAGAGGGATGGAGGCTACTGGTTTGCCTGCATCACCTCTCTGCTGGACCAGAAGGCTTTGCCTTAGGGAAAAGTGGGTTCACAGTCCTGGCCCCCAGCTGTTTTTAAAGGCTGTGTTGTCATGGCTTGGTCTTCCATATTGCAAAGAAAGGTAGGTTAGTCTGCTTTCGGCTTGCTCTTGCATCTCACCTGGCTTGACAGCTCCCCTTGGTGTAGTAGATGGTATCCCATGGAGAATGTAGGGGAGTGAGGTTTAATGTCAGAGGCCTCCCCCTGCCAGCAAGCACCATGTGCAGGCTCATTTAGTTGGGCAGCTGCTTGGGTTGGGCTTCTTACTGCTACCAGAAACTGGGAAGGAACTGCCTACCAAGCTGGCATTGGTGTGCTCAAGAGACTTGGTTCAGCTTTTCAGGAAGGGAAAGGAGCAATTTAGCCTATTTATTCATTAGCACTTGTCTAACTCATTCAGCTGTCAGAACTGGGATGACTCCTGATGGGTATTTATCCCTCTTCCAGATGTCCTTCCCACCATTCACCTGCTTTCCTTTTTTAAAATGAAAAATAATGGCAATGGTGAAGTCTGGAAAGTCCCAGACAAGGAAAGGATGGCAGCACCTCATGGCAGAGGTATTGTGGCATCCAGGTTGGCTGTAGCACCAAGTATGGCAGAGGTTGGAGGGTAAGGATCTCAAGCTTCCAGAGAGAGGAGATCTCCATGAAATGCATGATGACCCTTTACTTGGGGCTGCTTCTCGAGGTGCTGTGATCCTGCAGAGAGCAGGGCTCTGCTTCAGTCCTGGATCTTCCTGTGACTGAATGTTTTGTGTCTCTCTAGAAAGCAAGCACCCTCCTCTTGGTCTCCTAAGGGGATCCTCCTGGTGCAGATGAGTGGCAGGGCTCCTATAACATGTTGGCTCTTAACAGTCTTTGGAGCAGGTTCCAGGTATATGGCCTGGGGGTTTTGCCTACTTGGGACCACCCTGCTGGCAAGGAGATGGGAATATACCTTGTATAGAGCAGGTCTGTGTCTGACTCGTATGATTGGACAGGGAGAGGTAACACTGCTGTCAGAAATTGTTTACGTTTGGCCCTTGAATCCTGGGAAGTGCCCTGGAAGCTGCGCATGTGAGAAGGATCTCTCGAGTTCATTTTGCATGTGGAGAGAGACTGGTCATGGCTTAACCGAGCAAGAACAAATGTTACTGCCTCTGTTGGCAGAAGAGAAATCAAATTGCTTGTCAAGTCCTGGAAATGAGCAGGGATATGGGTCAAGTCTTTGTCCCCAACTCTGGCTGCAGCATTTCATAGGGCACTGGTCACTCTTACTGAGTCTGCTGCTGGCACTTCTTGCAGGGGTCATCTGGGAGGTGGCAGGAAGGGGCTGGGGAGGTCCAGGTTTTGCCCTCTTTTGTTTGCTGATTTTTGCAGAGCTTGCTGATCTGGGCCCTGGCCAGCTTGCCTGACTCACAGGAATTATTTCACAAGTCTCCTACACCCTCCATTACCTGATCCGAGTGCTTCCTGGCGTGTCGGCTCTCACCGCTGTGCTGCCACCGAGCAGCAGCCGTGAAGGGAGCTGTGCACTTGTGCAGCTTGTCTGCTGCAGGCTGCTGCAGAGTGCTGCTGGCAGGGACTGGAGCCCAGGTCTCCCGTGTCACCCTTTACAATGTGCCCTTTGCTAGCAGCCATCTTTGGCGGCCCTGCTGACGATCTCTAAACCTTTGTAAAGAGACATTTGTTCTGTTTGAGAGGCAAAATAAAGTTGTTCTTGTTTAAGAGGAGCAAGCTTGGTGGCTTTGTATTGTTCTTTGTCCCCTGTGCTGTGTTGCTGGTAGCAGCAGTACTGGGTGCTGTAGAAGATAGTTTGGGGGGCTCACTCTCCTCATCTGATTGCTGTAGGACTGTATTTCTATTCATAAATGCAACAGGTCAGACTTGGAGGATTATGGTAGTGAGAGACACCTCTTACTATGCACAGGCGACTTCGAGCACTCTGCTGTCTCTGCTAAATAAGGTGGGTCAGCAGGAGCTGACCAAAATCGGGTCAGAACTCCATGTGCTGCAAACTCTGGTCCCTGTTGAGCAAAGGTGGGTGTGAGACATGCTTGGAAATCCTGTGGGTTGCAAGCTGGGAAGCCTCCTGGAGTTTCTGACTTGCAAGTTGTGCCATGAATTATTTTTTTTGCACGCATCTTTCCCTCCTTGCTGCCGCAGGGAAGCAGCCAGGGCATGTTCCCAGCCCAACCTTGTACCCCTCCAAGGTGCTTGGGTTGGCAAAGGGCTGCTGTTGCATCAGGCTGGGCTTCACCCAGTGAGCGCTGGAGGAAGGTCCCTATGCTTGCAGCAAGAGTATCACTCACAGTTTCATATTGTGGCTTCTCCAGGGGCTTGGGGAAATCTGTGGTTTTGTGGCTTGTTTCCATGTGCCACACATGTATGTTCCCTCATCTGAGTCCTGGTGACTTGCAAGATTTAGGTGTTAAGTGGCTCTCTGGGAGCCCCAAGACATGTGTGATCTTGGTTAAGTGGTCTGTGTCTTAAGTTTACAGGTACCTCGTGGAGAGCTCTAGAAAACAGGAAGGAGGTGGTTTGGTACAATCAGGGACTTGCATATCCCGAGAGTTATGGAGCAAACATCTCCTATGGGCTGGGTGTTCCTGGATAACCAGGCCTGGTACAGTGGCAGGGAGATGGTTTTAGGCTCTGCTGAGCAGTGTAGGGGTGGCTTCTTGGTTTGTGACAGTGAGCTGTCAAGGTCTCCATAGCGAGTGGAGTCCTAGAGTGGGAGCAGACTTGCGCAGGACTGGGCTTCACCCGTCTGGAATGATGGCTGAGGTTTGGGTCTGCTTGAGCCTGAGCTGCAGCCTGTCGCTAAAAGGGGAAGATGATGTTCTGAACGTGCCCTTTTAGGTGACTTAGGCACCTTTTCAGCAGAGCTGGAGTCCCAGGGCTGGTAAAAATTAGCTGCTTATTTGCAGTTGTGGGTTTGCCCCATGACAGGAGACTCTGGATGTGCCTCCACCAGAAGGAATTTGGGGTGTAGGGGCAGCATTTCTGCTTGCCTTGATGTAGTGCTGTGTGTCGTGTGACAGCCTCATCGAGACACTGCAGCTGAGCTCTCCAGCCATCTCCCTCTACCCCTGTTTGCCTCCGCTGTGGTGGTGCCTTTGTCAGCCGGCCAGAGTACTGCAGCCAGCTTCCCTGAAGTGCCAGCCCTGCCGCGTTGAGGTCCTGGCCCCCCTCCCTGCCTCTGCCCCAGCATTTATCAGCAACCTCCCTTCCCTCCCAGCCGCCAAATTCTTTCTCCGTGCCGTCATCCTCCGGCCAGAAGCCGCCCCGTCCCCACTCACACTCTCCCTCCCTCCCTCCCAAACCAGCCCAGAACTGCTGGGCAAACATTTCGCCTGTTGTTATTACAGTATTCCCATCTGCATACTTAGTCATAAACCCCTTTTAATTCCAGCCTTTTTCTGGGGCGGGGTTAAGAGTTCAAACCCATCATTTTTCTTTTGGGGCTGGAGGCTTACAAAAGCAGCCCGCGGCGAGATTGTTCAGGAAGATGGGGCCGAGAGTGAGTTTAGGGGGAGGGAAAGAGAAAGGAGGCTGTGGGGAGGGAGATTGCACACAGGGGTGCTGACTGTTCATCCCACCCACACACCTCAGGTCATGCTTTGGATGAGGTTTCTGTGAGGTTGGCAGGGGGGGTGCTTTCCACCAGCCACCTCCTACTTTCCCCATCCTGTGGCTCTCTGGGAAGCCAGAGGAGGATGAGGCTGGCCCCTTCGTGGGGAGGTGTCAGGTCGTGCTGTTGCTGGTGTTGCCTTGTTTGCTGGAGACTTTGGATAATGGACTGCCAAAAGCTGGAGAGGAGTTCCCAAATACGCAGAGTGGGCACCAGCCCTGGCTCTGTGCAGAGACCCCCAGGAAAGCCCCCAAGGCACAAGGTGCTGCCGCTGATACTTCAGTGGTGCTAAGGATGGTGTCCAACTCACCACATTCTTATTTTAAAAGGCTGCTGCTCCTTGTTTGGGCTGGTGAGGAATATGGGCAGTACTTGCACTTAGCTCCCACCCTCTGCTGGATGGGCCCAGATATCTTTGTATTTCTCTCCAAAATACTGGGGTCTGTGGCTTGAAGCTGAGCTGGGCTTAGAAGGCAACTGTTACCTCTTCTGCCCGTTGTAGGCTGGCTGCTTTTAATTCCCTGCATTGAAAGGGTTCTCAGGTGTTGGTGCTTCCTACCAGCTTGGTGCCACCTCACTGTGAGGTTTTCTTGTCCTCCATCTGTGACCTGGGTGGTGTGGGCAAGGGAGCGAGGAGCAGAGGGGCTCACTAGGGTGATACTTAATTCCTATGCAAGGTCTGGTGTCGGTGTCTGTCCATACTGCCACTGCAGAGTCCCTGGGGGTCTGGCGAGAGATCCTCTGTCCCCCCTACTGTGGATGTCATACAGTTACTGTCTATGGGTTTGAAAGACGTTGGTATCTTCCAGTCTGTAGACAAGATGAGTTTCTGCCCCCCTCTCCCCCCAAATTAAAAGGTCTTGAGGAGGAAAAGGAATAGTAATGTGTATTTGGGTTGACAGAAACATCGTACAGATTTGTGCAGCTCAATTTCCCAACATGTTTCTGTAACCAACTTTTCTTGCTTTGCTTTTGAGAAGCATAAAAGAAGATGGAAACATCTCATGTTTACATTTTTGCAGTGAAGCCTTTTCTCTCTTTATTAGAAGTTTCTCTGAAATATGACCTTAGTTTAATATTACAAATACCTTAATGACAGATCCAACTCTCAATTGATGCTGTTGCAAAAAAAGAAAACCAAAACCCCCAAACAACAAAACAAAAAACCCACCACAAAATCCAAAACAAACAAACAAAAAAACCCAAAAGCAAAACAAACTCTTGGAAGAACTGATATTTGGGCAGTTCTGTTTGAGAATTACTCAAAGGCAAGAAGGCCAAAATGAAATTTGCAAGAGCAGCTTCCCTTTCTCTTTCCATCGTTTGATCTCTGGTTATTATGCTGTGTGGACTCTCTGATGGCTTGTTGTATGTGATCCTTCTCCTCCTGTTTTTCTTAGCTCATGGATGGAGGGTTTCATGGTGCTATAGCTATTAAGCAGCCACAGGAAAATCTAAATGACGTGCTGTATTTTTTAGCAGAGGACCCTTTCTTAAAAGCTTGCCACAGTGTAGGTGGGCACCGTGGTCTTGTAGCTGTATCCAGACGGCTGGAATTACCGGGCTACCTCAGGCAGGATGAGTGGTTGGAATTTGTATACAAATTAGCTTTACTCCTGATACCCTGAGTTGTTCTGAGAACTGCATTTTTGGGTGGAGAGATTTGCAATTTTTTTTCCTGTGTGGATTCTGGATGGTTATTAAGCTGCTGTAGAGGGAAGAAAGCTTCTCATACCAGAAATTTGGGTTTAGTCCCCCATAATCCAAGGCATTCAGCCTTCTGATCTGAACAGTTTGGTCTCTTGATGTGATAAGACTCAGCATGTGTTAGACCTGCGCTTTTCTTTTTGCAAGTGGAAGGAGAAGGGCCTCGCTGTGAGCAGAAGCTGCTTGTGAGCCCTTTCGCACGCCTCTGCCGCGGGGAGCAGGAGAGGGAGCGGCTGGAGCTGGAGGCTGCGACGCTTTTTCCAGCTGTGAGCATGCCCGGGATTGTGCGCTCGGAGCGGGGTTCTGCCTACCTGCCCTCGGCATGCTTGGCAAGCCACGGCTTGCACGGCGTGGCGGGTCCTCCGCCTTGCCTGCTGTATCCTCCCGTCCGGCTTTGGAGGGTAGCTGGGTGGGTCGTGCCCTGCCACCCATTCCGTCTGTCATTCTCAAGTGGTGCTGCTCCTCTCTCCTCTGCTGCATAGAGTTTTCGAGAGAGGACTTTTCCCCTCTCCTGATCAGAGAGGATCTGGCAGTAGGTGGTTTACTGAGCTGCGCTGGCTACTCAGATGCCTAAGCAGAGGCTTTGCAAGGCACGCGTGGTGTTCTTTAGACTCGTTTAGCAGGAAGCTTACGTCGCAGAAAGGGACTGGCTGGCCTGCCTGGTGTGGGGCAGGAGAACAGGCTTAGCCCTTGCGTGGGAGCCAGGAGAGGTGTAGGTTTGATTTCTGGGCATGACATGTTTTTGAGTGATGATGATCAGGTCACTCTGCTTCCTTGTTGGCCTGCTTGCACGGCAGGGACATCTGTCTTTGCAGATCTTAAGGCTCTTTGATCGATTCAAGCAGCTCGGGTTGTTGCAGAGAGGAGCCTGCCTGTTGTCCTCTGCCTGTAGCCTTGCATTGTGCAGGGAAAGGTCTGACTGGGTGATGCAAATCACATCCCTTTACTGGCAGAGACTGGGTGGGATATTGGGCAGGAGAGAAGCAGTGGTGGAGTTAGTTTTGAGTTTTCTTCCGAGGAACAGAGGCCATTGATCTCAGAGGTGTTGGAAACCTTTCCCCACTTTCACGTGTCCACCCCCAGGATTTGGGTATTTGCAGGTGTGGCTCACCCAGGGTGCTGAAGCTGTACATTGCAATACCATCTATCTCCCACACAGAGCTGTCTCCAGCAAAAGTAAAGCCTAATGCACGGAAAGGCACTGGAATTACATGATCAGGATTAATTTTATGCTGGTTTTGTGCATGGTTTCTCATTCTTCTGCAAGCAGGGTCCTTGCCTGCCTAAGAAGTTGGAAACACGGAGTGTGGACACTCCTCCTCTTTCCATCTTTCTCTTTATTTGTTGTGTGGAAAGCAAGAGGGTTTGAGATTTCTCCCCTGCCCAGGCTCACCTGTGGCTTTTGCCTTTCTGCTGCCCAGTGGCTTAATTACAGCTGACGAAATACGTGCCAATAAATCCTGGGAGAGGTCACCCCTGTCACATGCCAGCCCTGGGATGGGGGACGTGCCATCCCTGTGCCCTCTCCACCATCAGCATGTTTCCATCACTGCTCCTTGAAGCTCTTTCTCTCTCTTAACGTGCTGCTTGTGTAATTGTTGGCTGTTTGTCTGCTAATGATTATAAATTAGCGGCCGAGTGTATAAAAAGTTAATGAAGTTCTGCCGGTGGAACCATTACGCCTTCCCAGGCTGGCACGTACAGGTCGGCTGAGCCGGTAAGAAAAGCCAGACACCGAGTCCGGCCTTTCAGGGGATCAGGTTTCAGCTCCCTTGCTCTTTTCCTGCTGTGTTGTTTGGTTTTTTTTCTTTTCTTTTTTTTCTTTTTTTTCCCTTGCCGGATGGAGCTGAAGTTGTGTGCTGGGAATCCCAAAAGATGGCAGGTGATATTTTCTCTGTTATGGAGTGCAAAACCACCAAAAGGCTTGCTTGCCCCCCACCATCACTTATTTCCAACTCTCTTGTTCCACTGTATTGGCATGGAGCCAGGACACGTTGCCTGCTTGGAATCATAGAGTTGTTTCAGTTGGAAAAGATCTCTGACATTGAGTCCAACTGTCAAGCCAACACCACTATGGCCATTAAACCATATCCCAAAATACCAATACTCCAGAAATGGCAACTTCACCACCTTCCTGAGTAGCCTGTTCGAATACCTGACCACTGTTTCAGTAAAGAAATTTTTCCTAATATCCAGCCTAAACCTTCCTAGATATTTCAGGCTTGGGGTATGAGGATTCTCTGGACCTCTCAGTTCTGGCCTGTAGCAGTGGCTTCCTGGGTGGAAACCAAACATCTTGAGCATCTGAACATGACATAGCAAGAATGGCTTCTTCCATCACAGTGCTCATGGGCAAAGTGTTGAAGGATTTTGGAGAAGACAACTATAAATCTCCCCTTCCAAATTTAGTTTTCTATATCGTTCAGAGCTTTGGCAGGACTTTAGCTGTGTGCCCTGACATTTCTTTCAGTGGAACAGGGCTTGCTAAAATGACCTGAGTGGTGCAGGGAAAAAAGGCAATGGAGAAATATTATTATGTCCTCTCTACATGTGCAAGTGAGGGTTTTGGTGTTTGTTTGGTTTTTTTTCTTTTTTTTTTTTTCCATTGTTGGTTGTTTGTTAGGTTTTTTGTTTGTTTTTGTTTTTGGAGGTGCTTCTCAGGCTCTGGCACTCCTTTCTAGAGGAGCTATAGGAACTTGGCAGTGGGGCTGTCTTGTGTCATCCTCATGAAAATTCAGTCAAACTGGGAGCAGATACCTGTCTGCTGTGCAAGTCTCTGAGAAGCCCATACAGCAGTTTTGCAGCCAAACCCTGGGGAGTGTAGCGCAGGCCTTGGGATGCAGCAGGTTCTTGGCCTTCCCCTGTAGCCCCTCCTTGGTGGAGACTTTTCCTGGGCAGCAGCTGCTGTGGACTGGGAATGAGGGGCAAATGCAGCTTGTCCAGAGCTTCTGGGAGACAGGACAAGATCTGCAGAATCAGAAACTGTGGAACCTTACAGCCAGTGCCCAGGTTGGGATGACCCATGACCCAGCAATGCCGTGTGATGCTTGAATGCCTTACAGAAAGTGCCATCTTTTCCACTAGACTCAGATTTTTCCCAGATGGGATTATCTGTGCTCCCATGGCGCTTTTCCCAAGTTTAAGGGTGTGAACACTAGTCCCTGGCTGCCTTCCAGGCTAAACGATCACTTTTGACATACCTTATTTTATCCCCCTGCTGCTGGGTTGTGCTTAGGAGGGCTCCTTTACAGGACTGGTGGGCTCCCTCCTCTTCGAAGGAAGGTGCTTGTGAGGGTGCTGAGAGGATGGCAGGAGAAACATGAGCCTTTCTGGACGTCTGGGCTATGCTTCAGGGTGGGCTAGAGTCATGAGTCAAGCTGCCTGTCTGTATAGCTGGTATGGGGAAGGAGGCAGGCTGCTTGAAGTCAGCGACTGCCTTCCCTTTGATTCGGTTGAAGGTTGGATTGGCCTCTGGATTTTGAGACGAGCTCAGTGAACCTCTGTGTCCAGCTGCTGGCACAGGGATTAACGCCGGGAGGCGTGGGTGAGAGTTGGAGCTGTGAGGAGTGTGATGGAGGCCCGGTGGCCTTGGGCACGTGGTGGGGATTACGGGCACACTTCCTCCCTGCTGCTTGCAACTCTGCTACTGGTCCTGCCTTTGGGGCTAGGATGCGGGGTTTTGGGGTCTGCACGGAAACCCCCTTGACACAGCCAAAGGAGGAAGGGTACTACAGATCTCTACTTCTTGATGGTGCCCCCAGGGAAGAGACAACAGCCAGGAGCTGCTGCTTTTCACAGACTGCTGATGGTGAGACGGGCTGGCCAAGGAGGGCCCCAAGCCCCTGCTCTGGAGGTTGATGCCTGCCACTGCCTCTGCCCGAGGCTGGTTTTCGGGGGCGCAAGCATTCTAGGAATTTGTAAGGAATTAGGGGGCGGGTGAGGAAGAGCGGGAAGACTCCTGCAACATGAACCATCTGGCCTCTTTGGTTGCTCTGTGCGGCAGTGTCTGGGATAAAGGAACTGATCGAAAACAGACATTGTTTGAGACAATAAAACCGTATTACACGTTAATGAGAAAATACATTTGAGAGCCGAGGGCCTGGGGCAAGCTGGGTGTTCTCCTGCTCCCCTCGACCTGTGCACGGCCTGGTGCTGTACTGCCTGCCGGCAGCAGCAGCTACTTTTCCCTCTGCTATGGGTTTAGTCAGCAAGCCAAGGTGCTGCTGCCAGGCACAGTTTAAGCAGGGCAGGGTTGAAGTAGAGTATGTTTTGCCGGGGTGCATGCCCCATCTTGCAGTGAAGGAACGCCTGATCCCAGTGGAGGGGCAGAAGGCAACCTGCAGCCTTCCCCTGCACATGGTCTGGGGGAGCTTGATCCATTTGTACCCTTTTCATTTGCCCTTACATACTCATCCCAGGGGCCTGTAGAGCCTCTCTCCCAGTAAATAAAGCAGGCTAGGGCCTGATTCCTGGTGGCACAGCCTGCCTCCCCTGCTACACAATCACCCCACAGCCTGTGCCTGGCCTCCCTGAACTTGTAGCCTCCTGGACTCCAGTGCCATGCAATGCTGCTGCTTGTTATCAGACCCTGCATGCCTGGATTTCCTTCCCTCTCATTGTTGGCTTGTCCCAATTGCTGCAGGATGGACAGACACTCTCTGCTGCTGCTCTGTCAGGGTGTGCAAGCTGGCTGGGATGGTCATGGCTTTACAGGGCCACTCTGACTCCTGTGGTTGGTGTTCGGATCCTGGCCTTCTCCTAGTTGTTTCTCTTGGGGTTAGTTATGGGTGTTTGTATGTCCTTTGCTCCCCATCGTCTCCTGCGAGGGAGGTGGATGCCCTTGGGAAGAAAGCCAGGATGACTCCTCACATAAAGGACACTATTGACTATCCAAGCTTAAAGTCAAGCTTTTGTTTGATCCTATGATTGGACTTTCAGGTCCCTTGGCACTCTTTTTGCTGTGGGGCTGACCTTTGTCAAGGGGAGAAGGGAGCTCAGGGCCTGACTAATAGCAGAAGCTTTTAAGTAAGGGGGAAGCAGGGGTCCTGAAAGTGGGGATGGGAAAGTGGAGGCCAATGGGGGGACACGTCTGGAGTCTGTACCTCCCAGCCTAATGTTTTCAGAGATCTTTCTTCACCTCGGGCGGGAGCGGGAAGCCGAAGGTCCACGACAAAGGCTCCTTTTCTTCTCCAGGCTGGTGTTTTCTTAGTGTTGGGTTACATCCCCCTCGCTTTGGGGGTGGGCGGGAAGGGGGCATTTGATAGAACTTGACACAGCCTACATGATGTAATGTTATTTTTTCGGTACTGAAATGAGGTGATTTTTCACTCGAGGTCAGCAGAATTTATGTCAAGCTCTGCTGGAGAGAGGGAACCTGGGCTTGGGGTATGGGACGGGGTTTCAGGGCTGACCTTATGCACCCTGCCAGCCCTGCACCAAACCCTGCTGCCTGCATAGAATTAACAAGAACATCACCTCCAGACCTTTTGCTGCTCCCCCTACCCTTTGCCTCGTGCTCAGACCGAAATATTTTAATTACATGGATTCTATTAGGAGCAAGGAGGCAAGGCAGCCCACTGTAGCCCCTGCTTTTTTGGTGCTTGGGTCCTCAACATCTGTTTCCTATTGCAAGGTCTTTGGAAAAGAGCTAGCCCCTCCTCCCATCCCCAGTTTCAGTCCCTTTGGAAACCAACATGCAGCTTGGCTTTCCAGGGGTTTGTCTCCCTCCCAACCTCCCCTAAGCCTAGCTGAAGTCTTGCTCAAATAAAAATAAACAAACTAAGCTGATTGCAGGCAGCAGAGAGGCTTGTATCTTGTTACGTGCATCAGGCCTTATCGAATGTGATTCCCCCTCAGAGCAGGGGGGAGGATGGGGTCTCCACTGTTACCCAGCCAGGAGGGCAAAAAATCGTTAGGCTTGCAGGAAAAGTAGGGTTTGGTGGTGGTAATGTGCAGAGTAAAAGCTGTTTGCAGCTTACTGAGAGAAGCTCTGATTGTTCTTCCTGCTGAGAGCAAGTGAGGCCACCAGTGTGAGTCCTTCAGCTTGTTGGCATTGTGACTGCCCTGAGTCATGACTTGCATCTTAGCTATTAGCATCTGCTCTGCTTTTTGTTGCACTCCTTACGGCCAACATGGTCCAGAGTGTGGGGAGCTTCGTGTTGCCTTGAGCAGCTGTGATCTGGATGTGAAGGTGTTTGGTAAAACTGTCCCAAGTGGATGGGATGGTTGGTTGTAGCCTCTGTCAGGATGAGTTCTCCAGTTCCACAGGAGCATTGTTGTGGTTCTCAGCATATGTCAATGCTAACATTGTTAACGTTTTGGGAGAAACAGTCCCCACTGATGTGTTTGAGTTCCAGGAAAGTCGAGACATGTAGAGGAAGGAGTGTTAGACTTGCATATGGTGGGGACATGATGTGGTATCAGTGACCATTCAATTTGACCTATGGATGACTTGGAGAAGCCAGAGCATGGAGCACTTTCTGCTGGACTGCCTGGGGAATGCTGAGACATGTTGGTGTGGCTGGGGAAGGCAGCGTTTTCATCAACCTGGTGGACTCCTGCAACATATGGAGGATTACAACCCAGAAAGGTTTTTCTGCTGCAGCAATGGAGATGTTGATGAATCTATAACCTCACCTGGTGCTCTCCAGGTGATCAAAAGTGAAACAGCTCTAGAATTTGAATGGATTTAATGTTACTGATTCTGTTTCTGTAGTTGGTTAAATCTGACTACTTTGTAGTCTGCATTCTCCTCCTCTTCTCTCTGACTCCCCCTTCAGTCTGCCAAGCAAATACACCCTGAATTTGGCACTGTCAAGGTCCCCTCTGAAGGAGTTGCACCCCTTGTGAGACAGTGCCATGCCCCCATCCCAGCTGTGGTGAAGGTTGGTGGAGTTCAGTGGAGAGATGAGAGGGTGAGAGAAGGGAGGTCAGAGGACTCTGTTTCCGGGAAGGCTGCTGTGCTGCTGGCATTTGCTGTGGAAAACTGGAGGTTGCAACCATGTCCAGATGTGGAGAGGTCAACTCAGTGCCCTCCTACATGGAGAGGGGAGAGTTTCCTCTGGTTATTTTAATAGAACACTTTTGACATTCGGGAGTGCAGGAGGGAGTAGGAAGAAAATGGAGCATGGGGTTGGGGAGGGATAAAGCTGGTTGAAAAACAAGAGGGAGAAAGTATAAACCTGCGGCCTTCAAGAGCTGACTCACACTGCATTTGAGGGTTTAAAAGAAGGTTGTTTCCCTTCCCTTTCCTGAAACTTTTTCCTGACCCTTTCAAATTACAAAGCTGTATCAAGCATTAGCGGCTTTTCTTTTTTGAGACCGTTGCTTTTGGCCTGAAAAGCAGGAAGCAAACAAAAGTGGTATGTGCTCTGCTGACTGCTGTAACCCCCTCTCCTCAAAAGAGTGGATGCTTTCCAGTGTCCATATTTCAATGCAATGTTATGGTTGGGGCAGCAGGGAAGAGAGGCTGCTCGACCGTGAATGAATACATCTGCTTGCTTAGGGAGACCTCCCAGTCCTGCTCTGGGGTGTTGCTGACTTCTCCTGAAATGCCTGGGTGAGGGTGGTACCAGAGATTTGGCTAAACTGATGACGTGTTGATGTCTGTGTTCCCTTCCATATCCTGGCCCAGGGTAGGCACCTGTATCACCATTCTGATGCCAAAAGGTGAGAGGAAGCATAGACGCCGTCTGACTTTCCTGGGGCTCTTTCCGGATAGCAATGATGGGGAATTAAGCCCCTTTGCCAGGACTCCTGTTCCTGTAGGCTACCAACCGGTCCTGTGCTCTCCTGTTCTGTATTTTATCTTTTTGATGATAGTTTTCTGGCTGTGATGCTCCTCTAGTATCAGGACCAGCTGCTGCGCAAAGGTACGCGCATGTGTGGGACACAAAGGTTGTGTGCATGAATGAGTGGAAACTCGAGAAGAGTCTTGAAAGCCTTTATCTCATGGAAGAGGAATTTTTTGATGAACAGTCACAAATTCATCCATCTTTGTCTTGTTTTAGCAGTGGTGTCACCCAGAAGAATGTGTCTGACCCATTTCTTAGGGACATGGTGGGGAGTGTCTCTTTGGATGCACGCGTAAAAAGCCCCTCCGCCACCTTTGCCAAGTTTGTTTTATGTCTTTGTTCTAATAAAAAGTTGTGTGCTGCCTCAGCTTTCCAAGCTGTTGCTGTGGTGGTGGTGGTGTTCACTCTCAGCAGCTGTAGAAAAGCTCTTGGTTGTTTCCTTGCCCCCCCCCCCCCCCCACCTTTGCATGAACATCTGGACAAAGATAGCTGCATCCCTGGGCTGTTTTCACTTGCTTTGACATCCTCACAGCTTTAATGAGAAGATAATTTCCAATGTGGAGGAGCAATGGTCTGGATTGCAATGGGGTTTGCTCCCCACATCTCACCAGACAGCAAGCGATGTGTTGGGATCAAACTCAGCAAACTTGGCGCAGGCAGGGGGAGCATAAGTGAAAGCTAATTGGAAGCAGCCCTGCCTTGCACTCTGCTGGAGCTATTTACAATATCTTTCATGCGGTGACTTATTGAGTTATTCGCTCAAAGGAAAAAAAAAAAAAACAAACCATTGCTTATTTATAGCAACAGTGGTAACCACTGATACATGAGCTGGCTTGGACATGGAAGCATCTGTCCTGGTCAAACTTTTGCTATTAATTCACATCCTTCGTTCCCCAGCCCTGGGTGCATTGAAGCACATATGCAAATATTGCTGTTTGGAGTCACTTTTGGGTAGTTTGAGACCTTTCAGGCCTTTCTCCTGAGTTCTTGACTGAGGTCCTATGTCATTACACTATTCTGGGCTGCTCTCTCACACTCTTTCCCACAGTGCCATGCCTGGTGGGTGGTGGTTTTTCATCATCAGTTTTTACTGGGGTGGTTGCTCAATGTTGCATAGTCTGAGCTGGCTGGGTGAGGGTGGTGCCTGGCCTCGCATCAGACCAGTTTTGTCTTGACCCTGGGGAGAGGGAGCACTCAGTGTTAGTTTCGGAAGGGTGTGTGTGTATTTTGCGCTGAGTTTTGGGTGTGAGTGTCCTTATGCTCAGCAGGGTTGGCCCAAGTCAGTGTGAGGTGTCCTAGGGCCAACCGGATGGGAAGGGTTTGTCTGGGGTCACAGATCTGTGCTGTGGGGCTCAGCACTGAAGTCTTGCATGGACCCTGCCTATCAGCCGCATTTTATCCAGCCCCAAATGATGACATTTGCATACCTGTGATCCTAACCCTTCCCTGACTTGTGCTGTACCCAGATCATGGGAATGTTATTTTAGCATGAGGAAGACACACAGTGTATATGATGTATCCATCTGCCTGGAAGTACTTGTTCCACCTTCCACATCACCCGTTTCCCATCACCTTTGCCTCTCACCAATCTTGGTTTTTTTATTGTTTGTTTGGGGGTTTTTTTGTTTTATTTTGTTGTTTTGGGTTTTTTTTTTAAGCCTGGCACCAATGCTTTCGATGTTTGCAGCCTCCTATCTCTGCATGGCTTCAGCAGTCCCAGCCCTGTGCCTTTCATTACCGCGTTAACAAACTAGAGTCGTGCCTAACGAGGACGCCTCATACGTTATGCTAATGATCAAGAGACATGTTAATGATATTTTAGAAGCCTAATTAGTGGAATATATAACTATATGCAATTTGGTAATGGACTGTGACAAGAAGTTGTTAAAAGGGGGCTTGACAAATCCAGTTGCATGTGGCCTCAGACAAACAGTTGCTGGGAATAGATGAAGAGAAGCGGGGTCTCTGCGTGTGTGCTTGCGTGTGCTTGCGTCTCGCCTCCCCGTCCTAAGGGGTGTGTTTTTTTTGGTGCCTGCACTGCATCAGCCTGACTGACACAAGCTGGGGTTTTGGCTCTAAATTTTCTTTTCTGTTTCTTGAACTGATGTGACCAAAGCTTCAATTTATGGGCACAGTAATTTTCTCTCTCCATCTGTCTATATCTGCGTGCATATGTATAAAACACAGTCGGTGAGGCTGTGCTGTGTGCAGCCAAAGCTGTGGTGGACTTACTGTTCTGCACTACTTGGAAGGAGACAGAGGAGTTGGTGGAGCAGGACTGGGTCTCTTGTGTGCTGTGTGTTCCCCTGATCACCTCATATAATGGCAGCTCTTCCCAAGACAGATACAGAGCTGTATTTCAGCATCCATGATTTCTGGTCCATGGGCAAGGACCCGAAGAGATGCATGACTTAAGTCAAGCAGATCCTGAAAGCACTGGCTTAGCTAGGAGTGTTAGCAGCAGTTGAGCTCCTTGGTAGTTGTTTCTCTTTCCTAAACGGTAGAGAGAGCAGTCTGGCTGTAGATATCTTGCTGTGGACAATTGCGGATACTTCTTAGGTGTTTTGGGTCAATATACTTTGCACAAGCATGGTTGTAAAGCTGGTTGCTTGGTTCAAGGCAATGGCTGAGTGTTTTGAATTCTGACCCTCCTGTCTTGGCTGGGTTTGAGGGTAGCTTGAGCCTTAAAAAAATAAGCTAGATAGGAGCTTGAAGAAGTCTCAGCTGGAGGGGGGTGATTGGGTGTCCAGCATCTCTGATGATTGGACTCCTGAGCCCGTCTTGTGGAAAATGCAAAGCTGTGTCTTAGAATCATAGGATTGTCAGGGCTGGAAGCATCCTCAAGGATCATTTAGTTTCAACTTTCCTGCCATGGGCAGGGGCATCTCACAGTGGATCAGGTTGCTCAGAGCCTTATTCAGCCTGGCTTTAAAAACTTCCAGAGGTGAGGCCTCCACAGCGGCTCTGGGGAGTCTGTTTCAGCGTCTCACCACCCTCACGGTGAAGAACTTATGCTTATGCTTCCAGCGCTGCGGATAGGAGCTTGGATGACCAGCTAACAATAGCAGTGGTTGTTAACCCATTTCAGACTCCCTGGAGTTGTAGACTCCTTTCTTATGTGTCTGGCATCTCTTCTGCTTTGTAGAAATGGAACTGCCTTCTGACATCCTATGAGAGGAGAAATGTGGTTTCTCTTCCAGGCTCTGCTCTATCACTGCTGCATGACCTGGAGCAACTTGTGATGCTGCTGTACTGGAAACTTTCATGTGGGGAGAAGGTTACTGTCCTCCTCTGATGGCAGTGGGAAGTATGTTGAAGGGAGAGGGCAAAGGGTTAACAGTATTAATTCCCATCGCTTATGAAGCAGTGCCAATTATTAGATCTGATTTGATACCAAGCCTAATTCTTGTCTGTCCTTAATGACTTCCCAGTTTTCCCAGCTGTATCCTGAGAGCTGCACTGTTTCATTACTTTGTGCCTCGTTGTATGTGTGACTTCTGTACCTGCCCTAAAATCAGGATTTTAATAAGATTAAATTCCCATTTAAACTTTCACTTGCTTATTATGCGAATATATGCACAGTGCCTCTCTCTAGGAAAGAGGCCCTGAATTGAAGGGACAGGGGAAGATGTACATGGTCTTACAAAGGGTCTCCAAATGAAGAGCTGAGTGAGAGGAGTGGAATCAGATGGTCCTGCTCAATGTGGAGATAAGCTCCCATCCTGAATGTTCATCTGGCATCATGGGTATCTGTGGTGTCCAGGAGCCCCTGTCTGTTTCAGCTAGGAGCAAAGATTCATCTGTGGTGAGGAACTGACCCTAAGGCAGCTCGCTGCCAGTGGGGCTGCCCAAAATGTTTGAATTGAGAATTTGCAGCTGCTTAGAAGCTTGGAGAACTTTCACTCTATTGATTTTCTTCCTCTCTTTATTTTTTTTTAAGATGCTAAATTTCTTTTACTTATTTGGTTTTCTTTCGCTCTGCTAATAACTAAATTATAATGAGGCTTCCAGTGGGACTTAAAAATATATTAAAAAACATTGTGTAAAACCTCCTGCAGAAATTATTCCCCCCCTTTTCTTCTTTCCAGTGCAATCCTTTTTGCATAATAGCTCTTTGTCTCGCTGGCAGATAGGCACGGGAAGGCCAGGACTTGGCGGTGCAGCAGCAGTTGCATACGGAAGAGTTTCTTGCCGTCTTTGGCCAAATGGCACAAAGTTTTCCTTGGAGGGGGTTTGCAAACCGTGCACCCGTAGGCCCCAGGCAGCCTGTGGGTTTCATGCTTGGGTACCGCCCTGCCTGGTTTGTGCTGGGCCTCAGATGAGCTCACTTCATTCAGCATTCCTGCCGTGAGACAGGTATAATAAAGTAGGAGAATCTCAACACTCCGCGATTTCATTCCACGGATCAAAGGTCAAAGCAGAGGAATACACAGTGACCATAAAATTAACTGCTTTTTCAATTTTACAATGCTTTCAGTGATAAAGAATAATATAAATTTAATATTAATTAAACACTTAGCTTTTAACCTCCTCCTGCATCTACTTTTGGCTCCTTGTTGGGGAAAAATTAATTGGGCATCTTAAATCTTGCGTTACTAAATGCTTTGACAGGGGGTTTCAAAAGCACTTAGAACTTGAGCAAAATGTATTTGCACCATTCGTCCTTCCACTCACCTAATTGAAAATCTTAGAGGGGAAAGGGAGGGGGCAGGGAAGAGAAAAGGGAAAAAGTACCCTTTTATGGGTTTGTTTCTTAAAAGGGGGAAAGGAAGGAGGCATAACTTATAGCTGCTCTTACGGTCTCAGCTTTAATTCAGTCCCTGTCACACTTACCACCTCGCAAAATGGAAGCGATTGATCTTCTATTACAGATGGCCTATCGATCGGGAGCCCAGGGCTGGCGGCACACTGCCGCTCGTGCCCGTGGTGCAATCATCTCCCATGCTGCCCTCCAGCTCCAGATTACCCTCTGGAAAACCCTGTCCGCATTGTGCGTTGGTTGTGTGGGGAAGATACAACCATCAGTGTGCGTCTCTGCCTGCCTACCGGTATGGTAATGTGTATTATTAGCTTCCAACCACTGAAACACAGCTGCCTTTGGGGTAGAGCCCAGCAAGCGGCTTTTTAGTGGCAAACAGCAACACTTCATGAATGTGCGAGGAAGGAATTGCAAAATACTACCCTCACGATCCAAACCGGAAAGGTTCAGTGGGAGGAAAGCTCTTGGAAATCAGTAATGTTGCAAAAGACCTAAGGAGCACAGCGGAGAGCAAATTAGATGTGTTATTTGCAGTGTGGTTTGGCAAAAAGGGTAGCAGTGGGCTTTCTGGGCTGCTGAGGCCACACTTGATAGAGCAGAAGAGATCTTAGTTCCTTTTCCTAACTGGGTATGGCATGAGTCTCCAGACATCTTATTAATTCAGTGATACTGGTGAGATAAAGGGAGGTTCAGGAACTCCAGATGTATGGGATTGGAGCTGGGAAGTTACAGAGAGAAATTCTCTCTTTGTGGTGAAGTCTCATTAATTTCCATGGCAGACCAGGAGACCCACCAGCAGCCACTCTCCAAGGGGAAGTTAGGTGCTAGTATGTGGTAGGAAACACCTTGATCAAGAGAAACTTAGGAAAATGAATGAGTGAGTGACTCCAGGAAGCTTGTTAGTTGCCTATTTGTACTGGGTTTTTTGCACAGCAACCCAGGGTTCCATGGGGTCTTTTGTAAAAGCAAGAGTCATAGCAGCAGAAGAACCTTTCACAGGCTTTTCACCTGTGGTCTTGGCTGCAGTTTGTGGAAAACCAGTCTCTTGGTGTGCATTAATGGAGCTATGCAGACACAACACAGCTAGCTTCATGGTGAGCCCAAGAAATTGAAGGAACCACTAAAGCAGCTATGTGAGCAAATGTGGTCCAGGACCGAACTTCTGGATTGAGAATTTTGAGCAGCATGGAATGAATAACTGCCTTGTTGATCCTCTGTCTGGGATCTTTCTTCTGAGTTTGAATTCAGACATTCCCCTTGATTTCAGGGGTGGTTAAAGCAGTAATTTTCCAAAAAACAAACTCCTCTTTGCCAAGTACAGAGAGCAAGTCCTGCCACTTTGCTGTTCTGTAGATGAATTGAGGAGTGTGGGTGTCAGATGGTGCAGAACTGCTGAATGAGTAACACAGAGCTGTCCCTGGTCTAGCAACTGGGTGGTGAAATTCAAGGTGGACAAAGGATGAATTGAAAAGCAAGGCCAGGGTCTGAATAGCATTGCTGGGGATTATACTGCAGGGGGAAAAATCTGTAAGGGGATGGAGGTATTTTGCAGCATGCCCTGTGGTTGGTGCTGTTTCATGTAGTTCCTTTTGTATTTTGAGCTCTCTTCTTGACAAGATTCACTCCAAGCTGAGGAAATGAGGGAAGGCAGAATAACCTGGTGCAGATCATCACAGACATGTTCCAGGAGGCTGTTCAGTTGGTTTGTTTTCTGTTTACCCCCCTTTCCCACCCAACCCCTCTTCTTTGTTTTTTTCTATTTCTTTAAGGATTTTCCCATACTATTATTGGCTGGTTGATCACTTTTTTTTTTTTTTTTCAGTGGGGGTCTCATACTTACCTCATACATGATGCTATCCCTGATGATGATGCTGAGAACCAGATGGTCCAGGAGACCAGTTTGAGGAATAATCATTTTAAAGGCTGTTGTGGTACACTGCCTGAAGCGGGCAATGTTCTTTGCTGGAGCAACAAAGCCTCTGCACAAAGCAGCAGGTATAGGGGGCAAGAGGATCTTTTCTGTACCATTTTAGGCTGCTGGAAAGGTGCCTAAGTTGTGGTACTGGTCTTTTATGACCAAGCAGTGCCTTATTTTCTTTCTCCTGGGTCATACACCTTGGAAATGAAGGTGCTCACCTCTTCCCATGCCTTAATCCCTGAATTCAGTCCTGGGAAAATGAGTTATGCATGTGTCCACTCTGCTTGCTGGGGTCTTGCCCTTTACTTGTGAGCAAAGGGGCTGACACTTGGATGCAGAGTTTTGTTGAACTGATTTATTCTAAAAATCTCTTGGATTAGATGGAATGGATTAGTGAAAGAGCTGTAGTGTTGATGCTGTAGTGACTACACATGGGCTCTTGCAAACAGTGAGGAACGTTTCCACCTTCAGGTGTATAAATAAATCCCAGGATTTGCTTATTCTGGATGTGGGACACAGTCCTTATTTGCGGACTGTTTCATTTAATAAGCATGTTTTCAAACAAGACTAGACAAAGATTATGCCAATATCCAAAAACAGCTCTGAAGTTCCATGCTAAGCATCTCATGCCACCATGGGTAATTACTTGCTTCTGTCTTCTCCCAGTGCTGGGCTGGAGACTGGCTGTTATTTAAATAAAAGGCTTAGGTTGCCCCCAGCTCTCTGTATGCAGCTGTGGAAACACTTTGGTACGGCTTATCCTCCAGGATCCGTAAGAATAGTCATTGAGAAACAGCATTACACCAGTGAGGATTTCCTAAGTAGTCCTTTGTGCTTCAGAATGTGAGATAACGTTAAGGGGAGGACATAGTGCGGTGCTGCTCTCCTGCCACCCCTGGCAGCAGCAATAATGAGCAGAGGAAAGTGCTGTGGGGACATGCTCTGCTTCCCTCTCCCCAGTGGCTCCAGTTTTAAAGGTTTCCATTTCTTTGGGATTGCCAGCAGAAAGCTGGATAGGTGAGGGGGTGTCCTCAAGGCATGGTTGGTGACCCTGCTGTACACTGCTATGGCATAGAGAACATAGGGGGACCTGGAGTGATGGCACCGCTTTCGACAGAGCTTTGCATGGTCAGAAAGGTGATGCTGTGAAGGAAGTTGAGGGGAGACCTTGGAAGATACAGGGGAGGGACCAGCAGTGATTTTACAGGAGGGAGTTCCTGCTGGTGATGGAGGAGCTTTATCCATTTATACCAGCTGGGACTCATCTTGTTTTTGTGCCGCATGCCTACTTGCAGGGCAGTGAGTGCAGAACTGCTGGGTTTGGCTTGTGTTTAAACCCTTTTGGTAATGTTTCTGGATTGCTTTTGGGAGAAGCTGAGAAGCCTCGATCCTAGCCAGATCTGAAAAGCAGACTTGGAGACTCAAACAATTGAAATGCTTTAAAAAATTTTGGTTGTTCTTTAGAATCATAATTCTCAAACGGAGATGTGCAGAGTGTGTGCCTACAGCATGCCTGTGTGCACGTGCAGCTTGTGGTGGATGTAACTCAAGCCTCGTCAAAATGATTTCATGCTTTAATGAAACTGAGACAAATGCAGATTTTGGTAAGAAGGGGAAATATTTCAGCTTTGGTTGGTGCCCGAAGCAAAGCAGCTTTGGGTGGTGGAGCTGGAAGGGGTCAGGATTGCTCCAGTGCCAAAGAGGCCCCAAGCAGCATGGTTGAAGGGTGTTTTAGGCATTGTTGCAGGTGTATTAAAAAGCCTGTAACAACCAAAGCCTCTTTAATACAGTGGGAGCAGCAGGTAAACTAAACCTGGTCCACATGGTGATCTTATGGCACAGAGGCTGCCTGGTCTGAGTGGTTGAATATAGGACACAGCTTGCCCCAGCAGCCTTTACCCCACTGTGGGAGCCTGTTGTCCCGCAAAGCTCCCCCCATCTCAGCGTATACCCTGGGCTGTTTTGAGCGGGTGCGTAATGAATCCTGAATTTGCTGGTTTCCTCTCTCTTGTATTCAGGCTCTTGGTAGTGCAGCGCAGCAAGGGCCTGAAGGCAGATACGGTTCAGTACCGGTCACTTTGCCAGCTTTGGCAGGAGGAAGAGTGTTTGAATTTGGGTCAGTCACTCATTGGTGCTCCTCGGGGAGGCTCTGGTTTCTTGCTCGTATGAGAATGGGATCGCCCAGTTATGTTCGGAAAGGCTGTGAAACGTGAGGGAGCTCTTGTTACCTGCTGCAGCCACGGAAAATTAACTCTGCGCATGCAGTTTGCTCTGGGGAACTTTGCAGTCTTTTGCTCTTAATTCGTGATATTTTCTTTGGCTTCTCCCTCTAGTCCCTTTCCATAAAAGTAAGTAAAAGGGAAAAAAGAAGGCAGGCAGTGGAGAGGAGAAAGTGGCTGCAAAAGAGCAAGTACACCAGCAAGGAGCACAGACTTGCTTGTGAAGCCCTTGGTCCCACCAAGGGCAGGAACAAAGTGTAACCAAGCCAAGTTAGGCTTTGCAGGCAAAGCCTGCCCATGGTGTTGCCTGCTGCTGTAGGAGTGCTTCATTCCTCCACAGAGAGAATGCACACTTCCTTCAGCCCTTGGAAGAGGGGAGGTCCTAGCACCAACAGCGTTTCAATCTCTGCCCGATATGGGGCTGCTTGCACCCTGCTTGCCTTTTTGCCAGTGTCACATCTCCATCTCTGTCCACCCAAGGCCCATTTCTGCTTGGCCCTGACATGTGGAGTGTTGTGTCCTTGCACCTCTGTAGGGTGTAGAAAGGTATGTGCTGTGGCTGAGCACGTGGAGAGCAAAGGAGACCCTGCCACCCTGCTGTAGGCAAAGCCCAGTCCCCAGCCTATAGGGACATCAGTGCTGGCCTCCCCTGCCTGCTGCCTAACCCCCCTCCTCCCGCTCTCCTTCCTGCCATCGGAAGGAGGGAAAGAAAAGGAGGAACGACCATATGAAAAAAATGTTAATTTATTAATCACAGAATATATAGCAGTTCATCTGAAATGCTGTTGCTATGCCAACACCCTGGGAGTTTATTTTCTTAATCCAGGAGTGAAGCGTTTGGTCCCCCGCTCTCCTGCTGAGCTATTTGAATATGTTGCTGCTGCCGCCGTATCTGTTTAAAAGGGGGAAGGAGGGAAAAAGGCAGGGGGGAAAAAAAAAAAAAAAAAAGTAGGCTAAACCACCAAAGCAGTCAGATGCAAAGCAGTAAGAAGCCTTTCTCAGTACGACTTAGTAAAAATGACACAAATTAATATACTCTACTTAAACCAGACCAAGATTAATGCTTCTCTTTCAGAGCAGCTTAGTCCAACTGTCACTCGACAAGCGTTCGTCGGACAAAATCAACACTAATCAACATTTATTCCTCTCTTGCCCTTGGGTCTGAGGAGCGTAGAGCGGGCTGCGCCATTCTCCGGCTCATCTCGCCACGCTTTTCACCCTCCATCCAGCTTCGCCATATATCACCCTTCCTCTCTCTGCTTCTGCTCGTACGGATCCACACGCTCAGCTATCAGGCTACATTAGGGGCATGATAGATTTTCTGTTTTAATTTACATCTATTATATTACAAGATAACAGATCTTGATACAGTGGAGACCAGTGTTTCCTATAGCCAGGCTCTTTGGGAAGATTTCTGTGTTGACTTATTAAGGCTGGTTGAAAAGTGGCTTTGGATAGACTCTCCTTCTCACCTCTGAGTGCTGACTGAGGGTGTCATGGTGCATCTCACTGGAGGGAAGCCTGTGGCTGTCCTGCTTGGCTTGCTGTGAAGATAGGAGGCAACAGCTTTGGAGAGGATGGGCTGCCAATCACTGCTTGCTGCTGTTGGTGTTGGTTGGACACCAGGTTGCTTCGTAACTGAAGCCTGGAAGAGATCTTGTCCTTCCTTGTGGTGCTGCCTCAGACCTTATAATGGGATGGAAGGGAGAAGGATTGAAACCAGTTATTGATGTTGGGAGGATGAGGCCCCAACGTACCTGTTGGGCATCTTTCCATTTCTTGTGCAGGGATGCCAAAGTCCTGAGTATCCAGCTCATGCAGGGTGGCAGGGTTTTGTTAAGATTCACCATTCATTTCTGGTGGCCATGGTACTGTTCCCTGCTGTACTTTAAGCAGGGAAGAGATAGGTCTGAGCTGCCTGCCTGGCAGATTTCACAAGATCTTGGCAGGGTTATGCTCTGGCTGGCTTTCCCTTTGAGCATTAGATTTGCTTTGTCTGATTGTCCGGAGGGTCTGTGAGGAGCAGAAAAAGGCAGAAAAGTGGAAGAAACTGGAGCGTAGTGCTTGTTTCCTCTCTGGTGAGCGGAAAACTGGTGAAGGTCGTGATGCTGCTGCACCTAGCTCAGGTTAAAGAGCTCTTCCTACCCTTGCAGCTTTAGGGTTATTAAAATGGAAGGGAAGGGAATCCTTCCTCCACTTTCCTGTTTTTACTGGTTGTAGTTCAATGCTTTTTTTCCCCTGATTTCTCTGTCAGAGCACTCACTTGGGTGATCCATATTTTTTCCAGTGCCACAGACAGCTGCATAAGCTTGGAGAAGACTTTGTCTTACAGTTTACCAGTTGGGAGCATATGTGAGTTAGGCTTTTAGGCAAGCTAAAACAAGATGATTCTTGCTCTCCTTAGTCCAAAGAGGACAGCAAACAGTTTAGCTTCAGAGACTGAAGGAGTAAGTGTAAGCCAGGTGAGAAAGAGTAACAAGGACAATGTTCAAGCAACCTTTTCTTCAGGTTGTGTGTGCAGATACAAATCCATCTAGGGAGGTAGTAAGCTCACCTTTGTTAAAATATTTGTTAAGGATATTCTTTTTCCACTGTTGGAGAAGGGGTCAGTCTGCATGTGTCTGCCTACCACTTCCTCTGCTGATTTGGGGTGTGAGGCCAACCTGGTGCTGGGTCTCCCAGTAGAAGGTTGGTGCTGCTGTGGTTAGCATGTGTTGTACTCCAGCTGATCATGGCTAAGAGGATGAGATGTGTCTTGTATTTGGATTGTGTTAGGGGTAGCCAGCCCTGAGTCTGATGCTCAGTCTCATTGGTTCTTTGCCCCTTGGTATTCAACACACGATGTTACCATTGCTGGTCTTGGCTACATAGCTGTGAGTGATGAATTGGTGCTCCCAGGGACAGGATCCACTTAGAAAGTTACAGTCTGTCTCTTGGATCAAAGCACTGCTTAGGGATTTTGCTGGGAATCCTGTGTACCACTTCTGCCATAGGTCCTTTTTGCCCATGTTGCTAAGTGTGGTTTGGAAAGTGTAAAAAGTGTAATTTCTTTCTTCCTGGAGAAGGCCTGTGAGACCTGCAAGACAGACTGTTGCTGCTTGGCAAAGTCTTGGAACATGCTTCTCAGCCTGGACTGAAAACTGGGTTCAGAGAGCTGGTGGGATCTCTCTTTGCCTTTCTCTCTCTCTCTGCTGGTGTGAAGGAAGATTTGATTAATGCGGGCACTTTAGCACAAGTGCCATTTTCCAGGCTGTAGCTCTTGGCATAGGGAGTGCTGCCGGACCGGAGCAGAAGAGAACTGCAGGCAGCGTCTGTGTGCCGGGCGCTTTATGGCATGCCAGGAAGGGAGCACCCTGCTTCTCCCCTCCCTGCTCCTCACTGCTCAGCAGTAAAGTAAATGATGCTTGGTATAACTTTGCACTTGCAGGATTGCAACTCAATTTGAAAACAGCCCCAAACTCCAGAACCAGGAGGGGCTCTGTATGCAAGCTCATCCCTGCAAACCCACTTCATTAGTTTTAACGGTGGGAGAAATTCTCCAGCTGGGGAGAGAGACGAGGCAGAGATGCTGAAGCTGGAGTGCCAGCAGCCCTCAGGGAAGGGAGGACAGCAGTAAGGCCTAGCCTGTGGGAGACTGGCCAGGGACAGACTTCTCTGAGGAGTCCTGGCTCTTTTGATGACTCGTAAATTAGCTGGGCTCCCGTTCCAGCTCTGAACAATGGTCTTGAGCAAAGGCGCCGGGGACCACAAGACTGGGTGGAGATTGTTTGCTCCAAGGCTGCTTCAGGCTGTGGGGCTCTTGCCAGCTCCTTGGGGAGGTTTTTGGAAAGTAGATAACGTGCACAGGAATGAATGCTGTTTATAAAGCACTTAGAAGATGGGAAGAGCTATAGAAACACTGTAATTAATAGAAGCTGGCTAAATTTAATGTTCTGTCTGGACATCATTGCAGCTGATGTAAGGAAAAGCACCTCCATTAGCACCAGAGAAAATCGTTCCTCCTCCAGTGTTGAGGCTAAAGCAACCAGATTTATTTCTCTTAATTGTCTCCAGGACCTGAGGTCTACATCTCCCTCTGTCTGAAAGTAGACTGTGCCCATGAACAGCAAAGCTTTGCAGAGTGTCCTTGCTTTCAACAGATGCTCAACTGCCTGTGGTTGAGGTGCTGTCTCTCTGTGGCAGAAGACAGCCCAGATCTGGGCTGATGGAGAAGCTTGGGATGATTATGATCCATAAGATATGATCAAAGCTGCACAAGTCTGAACAAAATGGTCATTACATGAAGAAGGGGACAAGTTTGCTGTGGGATGGCTCTGGGGAGTGGGGCCTTTGTATCCTGGTGAAAATGAGGAAGAAGGCACCCCCTTAGTGATATCATACAAAGTAGCAGTTGAGAGAAAGATGTTCCTGCTCACCTCAGTGAGATATGCAAGCTGATTCGAGGGCAACTAGTATGAAATGGGTGAAAGGGAACTGGTGCTATGTACTGAGCATGGATTGTCCTTGCAAAATGGAAAGATTCAGACACTGAGTGTTTTCTAGCCTAGATGTCTCACATGAAGCCAGACCAGGGTTATTGTAAATGTCTGCTGCTGCAGTGCTGTTACCAAGAGATGTGTTTTTTTAATGACATATTTATGCTGCAGAAAGTCTTGCTTTAGTTTTCTTTGAGGATCCAGCATAATCTGCATCTGTCTAATCCGTGGTCTTGTTTACCTCTTTGTGCTGGAGATGGGGTGAAGGAAATCTCCATCACCTTCTTTCCATTGCTGTAAAGCCTTTCTTCATTTTTCTGGTGATAAATTTCTCTAGTTGTGACTCAGGGGTGCTGGTCAGTGCAGCTCCCCTGACCTGTTCTCCCAGAGTGAACTGGGACTGGGCTCCAGAATCCATATATAGCTGTTGGAGACATTTTCTGAGATGCGGGCTGGTTTCTGCCCAGCTTTGGATGTACTCTGCTCACTGAGAAGTTGGGCTATTCCCTGAGCCTGAATATGGTGTTTGGGCCTGCCCAAGTCTGAAGGCATTGGCCTTATATGCATAGGAACAGGCAGTTTCTATATAAATGTTTTTATAAGGGCTATAAACCACAGTGCTTTGGAGTGCAAGCCAGCTGCTGCACGCTGAGTTTGCAGGAGGCTTCCTTGTGTGCATCTCAGCCCAAGTTCCTTCTCCAGGAGACTGCTTCTGGTGGTGTCTGCAAACCTGAGAGCTGCTTGCACCAGAAATGGTCTGGCAGCAATGAGCAAGGTGAGACAGGGCAAGGGCTGCCCTGCTCTTGCTTGCTCCTGGGTGCTGTTGACATAGTGAAGCAGCCCTGAAGGAGCTGGGAGGTGAGACCAGCCACTTCCCCAGAAAGTTTGTGGATGTCTGTGTGCAGGTACCCTTGGCTTGCCAAGGGTGTCATCTTTCTGCAGCAGCTGGGGTAACTTCGGAGGCAGAAGACAGTGTAGCAGAACTTAGTAAGTGACCGCCTCCTGCGTCACTGCCTGCCAGGGTCACTTGGCTGCTCAGCTACATATTAGGGATGCTTTTCTCTGCTGGTGAAAGGGCAAAGGAGGGATCCAGCTGGAGAAAGAGGAGGGAGGCGAAGACTGGCAGCCCCTCCGTACCTCACTCACTGGGCTGTCTGTGTCTGGAGTTGGTCTAAAGGAGGTGCTGGAGGAGTCAGAGCAGAAGGGAGAAAGAAGAGGGGAAGGGTGTATTTCATGAACCAGAACAGGACTTTCAGAGTTGCCTGTGCCTCAGTTTCCCCAACTGTAAAGCCAGCGATGTTGCAAATCATCGTAGCTTTTTTTTTTTTTTTTTAAATGCAAAATGCTACTGAACTCTGGTTGAAAGCAAGGTTAAAAGGGGGGCTTTGTAGGCAGCAAGTCACAGGCGAAGTAGAAAGCCTAGAGGCCAAAGCTGACTTTTTCCTGGTGGGGTTGCAAAGCCATGGCTGGAGTAGGTCTCCCCACAGGAGGCAGTCAGACCCATCTGTGTTTAATGGGGACCACACAACACGGCAGCTGGCCCTGGGCCCAGAGATATTCTTGTAACTTAATAGTGCCCTGTGGAGGCAAACAGTGCTGTAAAGGGGCTACAGAGGTTTTAAAAGGTATTTAGGGGCCTGGGGCAGCAGAAGAGGGGACCTACTGACTGTTTAAAAGCTGCATGCTGCCCACCTTGGGCATCTGCCCTTACATATTCCCAAGCCACCAGGATCATGTTCCTCCAAGGGAGTGCCTGTCAGGCCTTGGAGATAACAGGCGCTTTCCTCTGCTGGAGCCTCACCTCCAGCCACAAGGGGTGACAGTCATGAAAGATCTCCAAAATTTGAGTCAGAGTGACTTGGGGAGCTTGTGGTAGGATGGATGCTCTGAGTCACAACAGTGGCTCTTCTTCTGGGGATTTTGTCCTAAGACCCATTGAGGCCTTCTTGACCCTGCACAAAGCCTTGTCTGTGGCAAGCAGTTGATGTCTGATCTTGGAACAATGGGGCCATTTCGAGGTGATCCATCAGGGCTGGTGTTCAAAGCCCTGTATTTCTCCTTTTTGGTAAAGCAGGGCAGGAGAACAAGGTGATTCAATAGAGAGGCTCTGTAGAAGGTGTTCATTAGAGTTTCTAGGTGCGCTTTTGAGGTATGCTGGGAGACCTGGCTCTGCCTGGTGGCCCAGCACAGCTGCTGTGTGCCATATTCTCTAGATGGGGATGACTCTTGGGAGGAGCTTGAAGGCCACATGCCTAGCCTGCCAGGTGGGGACATGGGGAATGCTTGGGCTGGGAGCTGTAGTGGGACATCCATCAACCTGCCCAGCTGGCTGCTGGGGAGGTGTCAGAAGGCAACAGCTTTCTGTTGCTGCTGACCTGGGCTGGGGTTGAACTTCTGACCTAAAGATAAAAGCCTTTCCCCTCCCTCCTTGGCTTCAGTGCCCTTTTTCTTGAATTGCCTAGGCTCACCCACTTGCATCCAGTCAGGCCCACAATGGAGAAAGGTCACTTATTGTGCTGCTGCCCTTCTGGATGCTGTTTCTCTTGGTACCTTCACCACGAGGCCATCTGGCTCCACCAAAATCCTACCTGCCTCCTGCTTTCCTTCCTTGTGCTCTGCTTGCCATGTCTTTAGTTGTCAGCTCACAGAAGTGTGCCAGTGACTGTGGAGTGCCAAGGTGAAAGGAGAAGGGCTGATGGTTCTTTGGCTGGAGAGCCCGGATGGAGACGTTGTTACGCTTTCACCAGCCCTCTATGCCACAGAGGCAACTTCATGGAGTTCCATGTGGATTTTGGGTTTCCTTGTGTCCTCACAGTCCACAAAGCTGTGAAGTCTTAGGCATGGAGATGTGAGAGGTTCCCCATGCCTCAGAAGGGAGACCGAAGCTGGGGAGGGAGGAACAGAGTCCATGCGAATACGTGTTACATTTGTCGCTAATTTTGTGATTGGAAACGAAGCAACAAAGGGAGGTGGTGCAGCGTGTGCATTGTTTAACCTTGATAAAACAGTGATTTCACCAAGGATGATGTTCTGCCATCTATCTTCATCCATCAAGGCGCTGCTGAAATATGCTGATGAAGCCTGTGGCTAGAAGTACAGTGCAGCTAAATGGGGCGTTGCAAGCGCTCTCTGTACCCCCGTGACAAGGTGCCGTTACTTACTGTACAAATTTAGTACACAGAACAGCACAAACTGCTGCCTTTTGCTCTGTGGGCTAGAGTGGGATGTGGCCAGGGCTATGTCCCCTCTGTGGAGAGTCAGAGATGATGGTGGCATCTCAACACATTACTTAATTTCCCCCTTGCCCTTAGTGCCACTGAGACTGGCGAGCTCAGGAACAGTAAATGAATTCAACTCCACTGTACAAATGCCTTTCCCTCCCTAGCAGAGGGAGAACTTCAGCCATGACAGATGCCAGGTTTGCAGGTAAGAAGAAAGTCTTGCTGACTTGAGTTGAACATCAGCTGGTGGGTCTGCTCTGCGGAGGCACTGGGAAATCCTAGGGCTTTGCTGCTGGTTGGGCTCCGGTGTTTTTTTGCCCGTGTGCTGTGTCGGAGTAGCAGTAATTAAGCTTTATTTATATGGGGTTTCCCAGCTTGCAGGGTGGGAAGTGACAGTACGTGGGTGTGAGCACTGCGTGTGAACTGTTCCTCAAGTTTTGGGGATTAGCAGCGTGGGCCAAGTGCCACAGTCTTTTTTGGTCAGGTATCCGAAGGCAATTTACTGGCTGCGTGTGAGCGTAAATGTCGATAGGTCAGCGGTAAGCCGAGCCCTGTAACCTGAGCTGTTCTACCCGATCCTGCTGGGACCGGCTGCCTTCTGCCAGGGCGACGTCACACCCAACCCCAGAGCTTCCAGCCCGAGTTTCAGCAATGGTGTCCCTGTGTCTAAGGTGGGTTGTGCCGATGCCAGGGCAAGGTGGCATCTCCTTGCTGGAGGAAGGAGCAAGATGGAACTGGTAGAGTTGCTCTGTTCCTGCTATGCCATGACTGCTGCAGGGAGTTAAAAGGCTGGGTGCTGCTGGTGGCGTGGGTCCATCCTGACACCAGGAGGAAGTGGGGGTTCAGAGTCCTTTCTGAGTGCAGGCATGGCTTGTATCCAGCCAAACCCTCCATGTGCAACTGGAGTTTTTCTTCCTGCGTTGTCCTTTTAAGAGCTGACAAGATGTGAGTGTTACCTCCAGGCCTCCTTGCAGACTTGTGCTTGCCATGTGGTAAAGCTATCTGTAAAGCTTGTGCCACCAGCAGGGCTATGACACTGCTCTAGAGCTGTTCTTCATAAATTGCTTAGCTGGGCAATGCCTTCTTGCAGACAAGGTGTGTGGTGAAGGCTGGCTAGCTCACTCTGGACACTGAGAGGGTTGCTGTTGAAGGACATGTCTATCCAGCCCAGCACAAGGCTGGTATAACCTGCTATGAGGAGGACAGAAAGCCTGATTGAAGGCTGCCATTCTTTGGATTCAGAGACCAGGGTGCTGTGATTTCACACTCAGAGCTTACTCTGTCTTTGGTTTTCTGGGCACCCTGGTGGCTCCTGCTTCATGCCAGCCCTGGACCTCTCTCAGTTGTCACCTAAGATACCACTCAACTACCATAAGACCGTCCTCAGCTCGGCTATCTCCAGGCATTGGCAGCACCATAGAGCTAGTATGAACTCTAAGCCTGCATTTTTCTTCTATCCCACCAGCAAGCTCACTGGTTGGTTATTGACAACTCAAACTTTGTGCTGATTTCTCCTCTTTTCAGACATCTCATGGGACACCTTGAGAGCTGGAGCTTGGGGTGATTGCCTGATGCAGGGCATAGGCTGGTCGGTTTGTAGCAAGACTGTTTCTTCCCCTTCTCAGCCTCTTGTGCTCCTATTCTCCCATTGCTGCTTCCACTCCTGATGCATTCGGGAGCATTTGGGGGGGGAAAAAAAAGTTGACAAAAGAAATGAATTATGCATAAGGAATTAATTTCCTTGATGAATAGGGATTTAAAAACTCAATTGCCACTTGCTTTCAAGGGATGCTTGGGGGAGTGGGGGATGAGAATAAAGGCAGAGGATGGAATGAAGGGTGAAGGACTGAGCCTGGAAGTGTTCCTGGCCTTTGAGTGGACTTTGGGAAACAGCCTTGGGTCATTTAAACCATATGATGGGTCCCATATTCCCATCGATGTGTGGGGTTCTTTGCTGGGGTGGAAATCAGGGTGATGAAGATGCAGCAAATATAGCAGTCAGAGCCATCCCTTGCTGAGAATAGGAGGATAAAGGGGCCTTATGAGGATCTGGCTATTTTAATGGATGGGGAAACTGAGGCAGGTGTGTGTGTGTATGACTTGTACAGGCCAAGGTCCAATACAGGAGTAGCACTTGGGGCTGTTGTGCTCCAGAAATTTGCCTTTTTTTCCTCCTCGTGTGCCCTTCCCTCCTTCATGCTGCTGTGTCCTGGGAGCAGAGCCAGCAACTGGGAGCACTAAAAGCACTGGAGTGAAGATGCTGTAAAAGAGCCTTCTGGAAACTTTGCCCAGCCAGAAAAACTTGCCCCCAAACCAAAGCAGAAAATTCAAATTCCTGATGGGAAGAGAGCATCTGTCAACCTAAGTGATGTGCCCGGCATCAAGCAGATGAACTCCTGTGCTTTGTGCTTGTCTGCCTGGGATAGACGACTCTTCCCTTGGTGAAGGTATGGGACAGGTCAATGTTTCAGAGGAAAAGGAAAGTCTGATTATGATGCCAGGCATTCTTTGGTTGAGAAGTATTTTGCCTTGCATAGCATCAGAGGTATTGATGGAAAGTCTGATGTGGCTGATGAAGTGGTGGGCAGAGCAAAGCACAAAAGGAAGCCATGCTGGACCCTGAGCTCATTGGCAGAATTAACATTGGGCAGGTCAGTTCAGTGTTCTTGTCTTCCCCCAGGTCTGGTTTCTCAAAGTCTGTGTGGCTCTTCCTGATCTATTGCTTCTCTTGACTCTCCTGTCCCCTGTGCAGCTAGGAATAGCCTCATCCTCCTGAAGAGTACTTTCAGGAGAGGGGACTTAGGAGCTGGGTGAGGAGGATGCTTGGAAATGGTGTTTGGAGATGGACGAGAAGCTGTGCTGTGGTGTGTGCTGAAGGCTGAGCTGGACAGCTGTGGGCCAGCTCCTTGCTGGTGGACAGCAATTCCGCAAACATCCTCTTGCGTTTTAGCCACAGTGTCTGATGGTCCTGCAGGCCCAGATCCTGCAAGGGAAGCAGGCTGGCACTGTCCTCACCTGGTATCCTTGCATTCCAGCATCAAAACTGGTGGGCTGATGTAGCCAGTTTTCTCTTAGGACTCACAATTTTCCTGCCCTATGCAACTTGCATATTGCCCTTTAAATGTTGCTGTCTCAGTAGGACTCACATACCTGGGTAGTTACGGACGTGGGATGAAGGCTTGCAGGTCAGCACAATTTCTGGCCACCTGCTATTTCCAGAACTGGAGGAGATTGTCAACATTGAGAGAAACGATGCCAGGAATGGTGTAGCACCATGGCATGCCAGGAAAACTCTGTGCTTTCGGATGTGTCCCTGTGCTGCACATCAGCCTTGTGGTACACCAGAGCTCAGTCCTCTCCTGTTTGTTGAGTGGAGTCATGAGCCTGGGAGATTTGTGCAATATGTGTCCCACCCTGCTTCCCTGTGCTCTTCAGGACAGGCAGAGGTGTTCTCCAGGCAAAGATGGCATCTCCAAAACCCCTGGGAGCAGCTATGTGGAGTTCAGGATTGTGCTGTCCATCTGGAAGGAGGTGGCATGAGTTCTTCTTGCCATGGAAGCATACCGAAGGAGTGTGAATGCCTGGGGAAGGGTGGTTTTAATCACTTCTCTTTTCTATCCCCTTCTTGACCACCCTTCCCCTTCCCAAGCAGAGGGGATCCATGAGGGGCTTTGGAAGCTGTCGCTTTGCATTGCGCGGCTGCGGAAAGGTCTCTACCTGCCTTATTTTGTCCCTTTCGCTGTCAGGGCTGACAGTGCTCATGTTTATTTCATCCGGCGTGGCGGCTGTCTCGTTTCCCTATCCTCCGATGTCATTAGCGCGCCGAGAGCAGGCCCTGCAGTGCTCAGCCTAATGAATTCCACTGTGGCTCTTCTCTCCCCACCTCGTTACCAAAGCTCAAGGTGTCAAATTAAACCCGACTGGGGAAAGGAGAGAGAGAACAAGGCACAAAAGGAGGAGGGTAGACTGAGTATGTGTTGTAGGGGTTCCTTTGGTTCTAGGGTCTCCCTTTTCCCACTTATTTTTCCTTTTAAGCTATCCTTGCAGCTGAGGTTGCTCTTTGAGGCTGGATGTGTTGTTGCACCGGAGTTGGTGACTTTTTCCATGGCCCTGACTGCATCTGTTGAGATGGGAGGAGGAATGTCTTTTTTTATTTTTGTCCCTGCTTGGCACATCGTGACACCCTTTGCCCTTGATCAGTCCTGTCCATGCTGTCTGGCCACGTGGGAGACACTGGTGTGGGCAAAAGTGCCATTTTAAAAGACAGTTGGTGGTTTCTGAGCTCCTAATCTACCTCTTGGGTTCTGCCCTCAAGCTGGGATGAGATTTGCAGGTTGTTTTAAATGAAAGCTGTTTGGCAGAAAGGGACTTGCACGTTCTAGTTGACAAGTGGCTGAATATGAGCCAGCAGTGTGCCCAGGTGGTCAAGAAAGCCAATGGCATCCTGGCTTGTATTAGAAATGCGTGTCCAGCAGGAGTAGGGAGGTGATTGTCCTGCTGTGCTCGGCACTGGTGAGGCCATACCTTGAGTATTGTTTTCAGTTTTGGGCACCTCAGTATAAGAGGGATGTGGAGGAGCTGGGGTGAGTGCAGAGGAGGGCAATGAAGCTGGAAAAGGGCCTGGAGAGTAAATCTTATGAAGAGCGTCTGAAGGAGCTGGGTATGGTTAGTTTGAGGAAGAGGAGGCTGAGGGGAGACCTCATCACTGCCTACAGCTACCTGAAAAGATGTTGTGGAGAGATTGGTGCTGGTCTGTTCTCACAGGTAATCAGTGATAGAACAAGAGGGGATGGCCTCAAGGGTAGGTTTAGACTGGATGTTGGGAAAAATATTTTCACAGAAAGAGTAGTCAGACACTGGAGTAGACTGACGAGGGAGGCAGTTGAGTCACCATCCCCGGATGTGTTTAAAGGTCATTTAGATATGGTGCTTGGGAATGTGGTTTAGGGGTGAACTTAAGTAGAGTAAGATTGATGTTTGGACTTGATGACCCCGAGGGTCTTTTCCAATTTGAACGATTCTGTGATCCCTCATCTCTGTGAGTTGGTGAATTTGGAGCAAGCTGCTGCCCATCCTAAGAGATAGGTCACCAAAAGTCATGGCAGCAATCCTCCACCAGCTCTGAAGTCATGCTCTTTGGGGACACTTTCTGTTGTTTTTCACTCTTAGTTTGCTGAGCCCCTGGTGCAGAAGGCTTAGGGGTGTGCTGCTCTTTGGATCTAGGGTTGTCCAACCTTTTGAGGTGGCCAGACCGTAGCAGAACACCCAGAGTGACAGCAGCCTATTGCTAGCATGCTCCTTACCCCATACATCTTGGCTCTCATTGATTTTAAAAAAGTTTTGTAATATAATTGCCTCTCCTGGGTGGGCTTCCCCACTATATTGGCTGCTTCAGCTGTAGTGAGTATTAATGTGGGCAGAGCATGTGTCAGTAGTGAGTGGCAAAGACAAACCCCTTCACTTGTGACTGTTTCTGCTATCTCCCCAAATTCAGGTGCCAGGCTCCCGAGAGTTCCCCAGTATCTGCTGGGGACAGAGGAGCGGAGCCGGAACCTGGGCACATGGAGACTAGCCTTTCTAGGAGGCTGGGAAGCCAGGGCCCTGTAACGCCCCGGGTTTGACATCTTGGGTCCCCTGGTGTTTGCTGCTGGGAGATTTAGCTTGGAGAGCACCAATCTGTGTGGCAAAGTGGCACTCGCTCTACAGGAAGCTGTAATGGCCTGTGACATTTGGTTTTGTTTTGCCTTGTTTACTGGGAGAGGAATGCCTGGTGAGAAGGGGGACAGCCTCTCCCTGTCTGCTGTGGAGCAGTGTCACTGCCTGCGTGGGGAACCTGCCTGTTAATCCTTCAACGTGGGGAACAGAACAAGTGCTCTACCACCCACACCAGCAAATTTTGGACAAAAAGAAGAAGATGCACAAGAGGGGGAAGCCCGACATGGCTTTTCCTTCCTCCTTCAAGCTCATTGGAGGAGCAAGAGCAGTATGTGGGGCCATGTGAGCAGGCAAGCTCAGGCTGTGGACCTATAGCTTGGAGCTGTGGCTTGTGGTGATGACTTTTAACCTGCGCAAGTGGCCAGGATGCAGCTGAATGCACTGGGAGGTGAGGAGCAATTTCACGTACAATTGGAACTGCAAAGGGAGAATGAAGGGGAGGCAATATTTAATCACCTCAACTGGCCCTAGGCCAAGACCACCAAGGTTCAGACACCTCTCCATTGCAAGAGATACTGGGGGAGTATTAATTGGGATAATTCATCAACTGTTTGGCACCTTTTGGTGTGTTGTTCTTGTGATGTCCCAGTGTTCCAGACTGGGGAGCATTGAGGCTTTTCTGGAAAGAGGCTGAAGGCCATTGACCTGGGCAGCTCCTGAGGCTGTGGTGTGATTCTAGGTTATCAGTGAAAGGGTCTCCAAAACTGCCAGCCAGCAGGTGAGGGAAACACTCCTGGTGGGTTTTGTCTGTTGTTTTTGGTGCATTGAACACTTCTTTGGCAGATTGGCATAAAGGTTGAATGGGTATTTCAGGCTCAGTCTAAATGTCCTCGTTGCCTGACCCCCCTTTACATCTCAAGAAGATGTTGTGAAGGCAGGCTGAGCCTTTGTGGCAGCACCTGGCTTCCAAACTGCTGTATTTTGCATGGCCCTTGGTGAGCTCCCTGGACTCGTGTGTCACTGAAGATCTGGAGAGGAGTTAAGTGATTTGAAAACTTGCTGAAGGGGCAGTTGGTGATAAAGCAGGAATGTTTCCTTTGCCCTGTCCTGGAAAAAGGCAGGAGAAAAGCAAGGAAAGCATCCCCTTGGATATGATTCTCTGTCCAAAAGCTCCGAAGAACAAACTGTGCAGCAAAAAGAGGTAAGTGTGGCTTAAAATGGACTCAGTCTATCAACCTGGTACATGTAGATATTGCCACTTTTTCTCACCATGGGAGACACTGAAATGCAGCCAAGTCATCTTGATTTGAGTGGTTCATATCGTGTCCTCTCAGCTGGCTGGTAATAGTGAGTCTGTCCCCTCCTTCTGGGAAGACCTGGGAGATTGAAGTCTTGTGTGACCTGAACAGCTTCTTCTATTGGGAAAGCAGGAAGGTGTTGTGTGACAAACACCTGGGTGATGTAAGTGTCTCTGGGGGTTTCAAGGTGGTTATGCCAGGCCAGGCTGAAGGTACACCCAGCTGAACCATGCTTGTTGCTGAAGCCTGGTGGCAGTTGCTGAGAGAAGGAGCAAAAGGACAAATCAAGAGTAAAGTGCCCCTTCACTGGTGTCCCTCCCAAACCCCTGCAGTGAGCAGCAGTATAGCCAGCAATTCTCAACACAAGTTCTCTCACCCAGCTGAGTGGCCTTTGTTTTGATCAGTGTGTAAAGCTGCTTGTGTGGTGTGTGGCATGGGACAGGTCTACCTGCACCGTGCCTCAACTTCCCCGTCTGGGCAGAGTGGCTGATAACATGTTTCCTTCCACTCTGGAGCGTGGAGGAGACAAGTTCATTCAAGCACTTTGAAGTTTTCCGAAAAGCACTGGTGAAGGACAGAGGCTTATTAATTGTTGTTGAGAATATCTGTCAGTCCTATGTGAGTAGCTGCTGGCTGAACTTCTGCTGTCTGCCCTGTCTAGAAGGAGGTAGTGACAGTACTGAGACGATGAGAGTGGGGCTGTCATTCTCATGGAAATCAGTTCTGCAGGCTAAAAACCTCTGAGTTTAGAGGAGCTGGATATCTAGGTTCTGATGGGAGGTAAGGCTCTTCCCTGGTAGGTAGCTGTGGAGACCTGGCCAGCCTTAGCTTTCATGTATTGTTGAAACTGTGAATACGTAGACACTATTTGGTTGATGGTGGCCTTTATCTTCTGGGAAGGAGCTGCTAGCTGGGCTTTGGGTGCTTAATGTTCCTTTTACATCATCCCATGGGAGACTTGGCAGTAACGGGGAGTTGTCATTGCATGTGCAAAACAGATGGCTCTTGGGGCTGATGGATTCATGCCTGACGAGTACTCGGCCTCAGTTACCTGATAAGCCTCTCCAGAGTACTAAACTATAAGTTTCTCTGCAGCTATTAGACCCATGCTGGAGCAAGGATGAAGCTCTCATCTGGCTCACACTGGTTTGATTGATGAGCATCTCAGGGTCTGTAGCTCTGCTGGACATGTGATTTGGGTTGTAGTTGCAGGCACAGAGTTTTCTGGGTGCTGGTGTCCATGTTTGTAACGCTGCTGAAAGAACCTGTCACTTAAAACTTGAAGGTACAGATTTTCCTGGAGAGCCATGGAGGCTTTCTTCTATCAAGCCAGGTTGTTGTCACCTCTTTGCTTTCACTCTGGTGAAAGGCTGCAGCACTTCTTGGTCTCAGTGTCTGACCATTCTGATGGGGTGGTTTACCTTGCTTGATGTGAAGCGGTTCAGAGTGAATTTGGTGCTGGGAACCTGACTGTGGTAGACAGTGTGTCTCATAGTTTTGAAGCAGGAAGATCTCCATGCTCTGAAGACGACAGAGAGAGCAGCAGTATTCCTTGGTGACAAATCATGGTGTGGTGACAAAGTGTCCCTGATGATGAGGACCATGGAGAAACAGCTCACCTCAAACATTGTGTATGGGTGAGCACAGACTCTATGATCAGAGCCTGGGCTGTGTGCCTGCCTCTGCTGAAACACCTCCTTCCTCCCTGGGTGCTGCTGTGCATCTCCATTCACTACTTCAGCCAGGTTCCGTGGCAGTCTTCCGCCAAAGAGTTGGATGTCCCAAACTCATCTTGCCCAGCCCCGCACTCTCCCACTCCTGCCATGACACTTGACATCTTTCTTGTGGATGAATTTGGCAGTGCCAGGCTGGGCTTTCTTGCCAGTGTGGCAAAAACCACGGCTCCCAGCTTGTTAGACTGAAAGAATGTGCCGTTTTAATTAATGATATGTAAATATCCTTGAATGGGCTGCATTTGCATATTAAGAGAGATTTGCGGAATCTGCGGAGTAATATATTTTAATTAAGGATTAATTAAAAATAATGGGAATTTCATTTCGCCTGGCAGAATCCGTTTAGATCTTCGCACATGTCTGCTTGGGAGCCCAGTCGGAGTGCGCTGCCGGTGCCATGGTCCACAGCTGGGGCCGGCCGTCAGCGCCGCTCCTTTCCCGGCCGGGTCCCAAACCTGCCAGCGGAGCTGAGCAACCAGTCCCCTTGGCCGCACGGCCCGGCTGTGGGTTTTGGGGCTGCTTTTTTATATTCTTTATGGCAAAATAAGCAAATGGCTGAGAGACACGGAACACTAGTTGTGTTGGCAATTATGTTAATAGCATGCTATTAGGCTATGATTCTATATGAGCAATTGGGGAGAAGAAATGCCTTACTGAGAGAGAATGATACAACAGACGTCTGTCTTATTGATATAGCTCCAGAGGAGCTTTCTGCGTAATTACACTCGGCCACTTTTTGGAGGTAGGGGAGAGGCTGTGGCCATGGGATGAAGAGGAGTGTGGCCCCCCTGCCCGACACTTGCTTTCCTCTGAGGAAGGGATCCAGTGGGATGCCCTCAAGATGCTCCTCCAGGTAAGGATTTGGTACCTGGCTGCAACAGGCTGTGTCCAGTTGTCCTCTGAGCAATTTAGTGAGCAGTTTGCTCTGGATTGCACTGCAGATGAAGGAATCTATCCTGCGTTGGTGGCTGAAGGGCCACTGTAGAGATCTGGGGACCTTTGCAAAAACCAGAGCTTGGTGAATGGACCTCAGGCCTTGGTGACTAGACCCCAAAGTTTGATTGATTTGAATCATAGTGATGGGAAGTTTCAATGGGGAACCTCATGGCTTCATTTGGAAAGCTGGACTGATCAGTTCATGCCAAACCGAAAGATAAGTGACCCCAGTGAGACTCATAAGGACCAGGGGTGCTCATGAGGGTTGAGATAGGTGAGGAACAGGATGGGGGGGGAAGAGTGAAGGTGCTTGTCCCTCCACCCTGCCTGCATTTTCCTGATGCTAAACCAGCTGCAGCATATTGAATGCAAATGGGGAAAATGCAGTTTGTGGTAAGTGTCCGCTAATAAATAACCTCAGAGTCTTCTTCCTATCAGGCAGTGACATCCTGCATTTCTCTTCCCCGCTGTACCAGCCCAAGACATTTAATGATGTGGTGCTCCTTACAGGATGTGCCTCCCATGCTAAATATCTTCAGCCTTCACAAAATGGTGGGCAGAGAGCCCAGCCAAGCTCTGGCAGCCCCACACCTCTCCCCTGCAGACCTGGGCAGAAAGGTCGATAGTGGCAGTGGTGGTGGTGGCAGCGGCAGCGCGGCACCCCCCTCCCCGTTGCCAGTGCCTGGTGCAGACCCCTCCACTGCGCTTGCCTGCAGTTGCTGGAGGATTTCATTAACTGCACGAAGTAAAAAATAATCAATTTCAGATGTTCCCAGTGTTTGTGGTAATGGTCTCTCTAACCATTCTGATTAGCCGAGTGAAATGGAATTTTTCTTTTAAATTACACTGCGTTGACGTTAAATATAGGCAAACTTCGTGTGGATGGGGGGAGGGAACAACCTTTTTACATTCATCCCTGTCCTTCTCCCTCCTTGTCCGTCACTTGCCTTATCTTTCCATCATCCCCTTCCCAATCATGCTAAAATCTCCAGCTACTTCTTTCTGCTGCCCACTAGACCAGGATATTTTTTTTTCCTCTAGGATCTATGAAATGTTTTGCACTGGATGGGGGTACATCTTCCCCCCTCTCTTTATTTATTTTTATATATAATTTTTTTTGTTTGTTAGTTTTTTAGTGTTTTCCCTGGTACTTTGGGCTGCAAGCAGTGCCACTGCCAGACCAGGCTTCTTTCCCTCATCTTCCTGGTTTCTTCCCTTCATGCCCTTGGCTGCATGCATGGTTTTGCTTTGGCTGCATGCATGGTTACTGCTCTACTCCTTTGCTTTACAGTTTCCCTTCAGCGTCCCGCACGGTGCAGTCCGCAGTGAAATCGATAGTGAAAGCCATGGTTGTGTGCCTTGGGGACCAGCCTGAGCTCCTTCCTCCTCTGGTGCTCTCTCTCCCCTGCCCTTTCTCTTTCCCCAGGCTGAAATTTTTAGACTCCAAACGAGCCTGCAGCAGCCCTTCCATTATTAATTTTATTCCCCCACTCCCCTCTTTTTGTTTATTTTTCAAGCATTTTCCCCCTATCTCCCTTTACTCTCCCTCTCACCAGTGTGTGGTGGTGGCTGCGGGTGGGCGCCAGTACAGCACAGCACAGCCTGGGCTTTGGACTTCTCCTTTTGATAAGCTGTCATCCCCCAGCCCCACACGGGGATTTGATCAGAGCGCTCTCTCGACCCCGTGGAAGACATTAAACACCCTCCCAGACCCTTTTCTCTGTCTCCATCTCTGAACCTTTCACTCTCCTTTAATGAGAATTTCTCCTAATTATTTCAGTGGCTGCAGCACAGGGACCGCAGTGTAGTTAGATCTTGATACTGGGACGTGACTGTTATGCTGATAAAGGCAAAAGATCAATAATTTAGGCCCTAGCGTTAATGGCAGAGCTGAGAGCTTAAGTGTCTGTATTCAGGTTTAGTCCTGAAGCTTCCTGGACTATTAATGATTTCCAGAGGAATTCCACCCCCCCTTTCCACATTCCCTGTGCTGCCATTGCTTTTTTTCCCAGTCTTGTCTCTTTTTAACCACCCACCTCTCCCCAGTTTTGTTTTTGTTGTTTTTTTTTTTAATTTCATTGTTTTCCTACTCTGCAGCCCTTTTGCTTTGCTTTGGGATTGCCCCTGAATTGACATTACACAATTTATCTGGGGATGCGGTGATGTGTTAGGGAGCAGGAGGAGGGAATGGAACCTGGGCTGATGGTAGGCACTGGAGTGGGGTACAGAAAAGTCCTCATTTCTTTGTTTTGCTTTGGAGGGCCCCCTCTAGAAGGTCAACACCATGGCTGCTTCTGGGTAATGACTTGGGTTGGGTTGCCTTCTGCAGTAGTTGGAGGTTTCCATTTGCAGTGGAGGTGCCATGTAGTGTGGTTTTGGCAGGTTGGGGTTACCTTCAGCCTCAAACGGGCCCATGCCCTGGTCACTCATCCTGTAACCCCAGCCACAGGGCCCATGGGTGTGTGTGGAGGGGGAGGACACCCCAGGGCATGAAACACTGCTGTGCTCTGTTATCTCTGTTCCCCTACACACCTGCCAAGCCCTCAGGGCAGCCTGTTTCCCTCTCCTCTGTGCCCTCAATGGCCATTTTTTGCTGCAGAATCTCCTATCCCTGTCCTTCAAAGGGGCTGTTGTTAGCAGCAGGGCATATGTACTGTTTCCTCTGTAGAAGGTATCCCAACATCATAATTCCTGCTTCCCTGATCTTGTCCATTGGGAAAGATCCTTGTGCCACTTGGTGCAGGATTTGGTTTGACCCAGGAATGTTGCTGGCTTGGGGTGGGAGAGTGGAACATGAAATGTATCTGCCAGAGATCCCAGTGCTCTGTGCTTGTTTATTCTCAGCACTATGATCCGTTTGCCTTCTTAACAGTTGGACTTGATGATCCTGGGGGTCTTTTCACATGTTTCTGTGATTTTTGCTCACTGGGTTTCCTCTCCTGGACTGATGCATCTGAGTCAGTCCCTGGATGTCTGGGAAGTGTTTGGAGGCCCAGGATGGAAAGGGGAAAGTTTGAGAGAAGAGGGGTGGGAAATATTAACCAGTTTTCTAGTGAGTCGTAAGCACTTTCCTTGGCTTGCTTTTTCTTTTTTTTTCTCTCTCTTTTTTTTTTTTTTTTCATTCTGAGACTGTTAGTACTTGAGGATTCAGGAAATACTGAGTTGATTTGAAAGAAGATGACAAATGATGAAGGGAAATTGAGGGATAAAGACTGTTATTTAGCCATGAGGAGCCTTGACTGGGAAACACTGCGATACACATTAGCTAGTTAATGGGAATTTTGCCTGGCTTTTCTATGTCCTGATGAGGGGAGACAGATCAGAGGTATGTGGATTTTGTGGCTTTTTGATCCACTTGGCACCCTGGGCTGCCCTTTCCTGCAAAGGGAATGGGGAGGATTTCTTCAGAGTTGCAGAGTGTCCATTTGCTGTGCTGCTCCAGGTCTCTCCTGAGGATTGCTGCCTTTCTGGCCTGGCATTGCTCTTGCCAGTCCTCCACCCAGTCTCTGATCCGGGCAGGAATTGGTAGAGCATCTGCTGTCCATAGCAGTGTCAAGAAATGTCTCATATGTCTTGAGTGCCACAAACCAGGTACCCCAGAGAAGCTGGAAGTACTGATTTTGTGTTCTCTAAAGATTTCTTAAGCTGTGGGGGAAGCCTCACCATTGAGGCTTGGTCTTTCCTGAGATTCGGTGCTGCTGTCTGTTGTGCTTTCTGATAGCAAATGCTGCCAGTCTCATCTCTCCCAGGACTCCTGGAGCTTTGAGGGAGAAAATAACCAAAAATGTGAGTATTCAAGAGGAAGCTGGCAGTACTGAGAGTGCCAGTAAGCTCTTCCAGCTGCAGAGGGTTTCTTCCCTTTCTCTTTGCTAGCAGCTGGAGAGCCATGCTGGCATCCAGGGGATGACAGTGTGCTCCTTTGCATACTCGTAGCTTGGCTGGGCTTGGACAGGCTGGGGCTCGGTGAGAAGTCCTGTAGCTCCACAGTGCACCTGACTCCTCCTAGCAGGCTCAGCTTGGCAGGGCTAGCCAGAGTATAAATTAGTTTCAACTTACTGTAGTCAGTGAAGTATAGAAATATAGCTGAGGACATGCAGGGAAAACATCTGGGCAGTTCAAACAGGCATATTGGCTTTTATGTGGTGACATTAGTTGGGCTTGGGAGCAAAGAACCTTAAAAGCAAATCTTTAAAGAGGTCAAAAAAAAGGTGTTTGCCTGCTGCCCAGTTCCATGCTGTTACAAAAATGTGTGTTTATGTGTGCGTGTGTCTGCGTAAGCACACACAGAATGCTGTGTATCCCAATGGAAGTGTGGGATAGTGGGAATCTGAAGTGCTGGCCTCATAGATGTAGGTTCTCTTGTAGAGGTGCTCCAGGGACCAAAGGAGCCCTATGGTGACATTTTTTTTTTTTTTTTTTTTATGCCAAGTAGGGATCATGACTCCTGATTACAAATATTTTCTTTGGTTATTGGGGAAAAAAACAAACAAACAAACAAAACAACAAAGACCAACCTTGCTGGAAACACGTCCATGTGGGACCTAGGGCCAGTTCCCTGGTGTCACAAGTGGTCATCTCCTTTTACCCAGGCAAGAAACCTGAGCAGTGTCTTTGTCTTTGGGGTCATTTTGACATTCCTTCTCACCTTTTCTGGTGGGTCTCCGTTCATTCACCTGTGCTTGGAGGTACCACAGTCACCACCTAAGTGTTTCCCAGTCATGTTCTGAGGTTACACCTGGGTGTCCATGTGCCAAATTCATTTGACTCCAAGAGGATCATCCTTATCCAAGGCCGCCTGAGGCACGTGTTGGATTTGCTAGGCTCAGTTAAGAGGCTGATTTCTGGATGCTGTGGCCTTAGGCTCTATGGATTGAGTATTTGCAGAGCTTGTCTCAGCAAGCTTTAGAGAGGAGAGGAATTTGAGGACAAATAAGAGTAGCTGTAGGTTTTTCTAACCACCAAACTGGTGGCAAAGGAGGGATGGATTCCCCAAAGCTCCACCGATATTTGTTGTGGGTAGCCCTGGGGAGCAGGTATTTGTATCTGCAGTGTTAATGGAGAGGATGAATTGAATCATGCATGCTGTCGGGGGAGCGGTAAAAGCCATTTACAAAAGAAGCCAAGAGAAGATCAGTAGAAACACACACAAACCCTAAAAATCCCAATGTGATGCCTGAATAATCACCCATTTGTCTGGGGAAAGAGATTAATCCAGCCAGGGTTCAGTTTAACAGGATTATTGAATGTGGAGGGGAGGCAGAGGGAGGGAAGGCTCTGGGATTTTCCATACAACCTCAGACTATGGATCTTTCTTTTCCATTGGCCCCAACAGGACAGGAAAACTTCAGGAGCTGGGGTGGCTTTGCTAGATGTCAAGGGTTGAGGTGTAGCAGGACAATTGGGATAACAGAGGTCTGATGCAGTCCTTTGCTTTGTGTCGTCTCTCTGGTCAGCTTGGTTAGCCAAGGATCTCTTTGGAGCGGAGACCATGTTTGATGCTGTGCTCTTTGTGGGGAGCTGAAACTAGAAATTTGGCACGTTTTAACCCTACCACAAAGAAATATATATTTTGTCCAACCAACATCATGAAGTCAAATTGTGTTCCCAAAGGGGTGCAGTCAGATCAGTTGTGTCCATTGCAATGCTACTGGAAACATCTGACCTGGGAGAAGTTCAGGCAGAAACCTAGGGAGAATTTTGGGGAGGGACATAGACCTTCATTAGCCTCTGATGAAGGGCAAGGAAGGGACTTCGGCTGGGACTGGATTAGTCATTCAGTACCAAGGGACAGTCCTGCCTCCTGAAGCACCTGGTGTTGATGAAAACCCTTTATTATTTGTATAATCCCCTAGAAGGTGTTTTCTGTCCATCAGTGCTTAGCCCTCTTGTGTCTGATCATGGCAGTTCTGTTGTAAGCTCCCTTCAAGGCATTAATGTGTTTTCTTCTTAAAGCAACTTTTTACCAAGGAGATAACATAAATGAGAAGGGAGGCAGTGCTGTTGCCTCTACAGCATTCCTGCAAATCAGATCACACAAAAGAAAGCAAAAGGAGAAATGTTTTTATGGCATTGCCTGCATTCATATGAAGCTACGTATAAGTATGTGCCTGCATCCCTTTGTGCCTGCTTTATAACAGAAAGCAGTCACAATGTCTCTGTGGCGTTCCCAGAGAGCTGTTGATATGTTGTCAGGGGCTGTATTTTCTAAATCTGCCTTATGTGCAAGGGGTCTTGCACATTTGGTGATCAGAGAAGCAAGAGATTAAAAGTGGGAGGAAAACAAGTGGGCAGCTCTGGCAGTCCCAGTTGTGTGGTGCCTTCCTCCCTGCCCTCACCTGCCTTCCACTCTTCAGGTAGCTATGTTAGTCTTGACTCTGTTTTTTGGAAGCAGGAGGACTGTGCTGTAGCTTCCCCCTTCCTTTTGGGCAGTGATGAGTGTATTTAGGGAGAGGTGGGATAAACAACTCCATTGACATTCACCTGAGCATCAGGTCACTGTTTCATAATGGCATGATTTTCCTGTTCTGTTGCTTCCATGTGTCTGTTGCCTTACTCTGAAAGGCTGCAACAGTGTCTTAACTCACAGATGATTTGTAAAAAGCCTTTCCTCGAGGATTATCACCTTCTACAGATACAAGTGTACTAAAATTGTGTTGTCTTTCCACTCGCTCTTTCTTCAGCTTGTCCTGCTCTTCACTGTGCAGCAGGACCCTATGTAGTTTTCCAGGATGTATTTGCTTCCCATTTTTCCACTCTAAGGTTCCCCACTCTCCATCCCTGGCCTTCTTTGCTCATTCCACTGCACAGTTTCTGCCAGCTCGATTTATCCAGCAGTGCATGCTAGGAGCCAGTAGTCAGAGACAAAGAAACCAGAGACACCTTCATCCTTACCTGCTGCTCCCTGGGAAATGGTGTGAGCATGTATAGCCTGTGTATCTCCAAACCCCTGTAGAGGGGTTCAGGCTACTAGTGAGCAAATCTGCCCAAACAGTTGAAGCTGGAGCTGGCTGTATGTGTTACCCAAAATAGCATTTGGTTTGGAAAAAGATACATGTGATGTGTCCTCACCAGCACATGTGGGCTCCTGGCCCTTCACGGCAAGCTGTGTGGACTGGGCAGACTGTTTTTAAAGTGAGGTCTGGCTTTTGGTACTGAACTGAGAATCCCCAGTCTTTAAGAGATTGCTCTGCAGCACACCCCTGGGAAAAGTACTGCTGTTACTTAATATGATGGACATGGTGGACTGAGGAGTCCGGAAAGACCCAAGGGGCTTCTAGCACAGATACCTCCTTCCGTCTCAGACATGTCCTGTGGTTTGTTGTAGCTGCAAACACTCATCAGAGCCTGTTCTCAAGGAACTATTTCCCAGTGTAGGTTGGGAGCCTTTCTCTGGAGATACATGGGATGAATGAAGGCTGCACCCCAAGACAAGCAGCCAAATAGAGCCACCTTTTTCCTAACATTTGCTCCTTCTTAAGTCATTTAAATAATAAATAAACTCCATCAGGTTTTGCAGAGGGGTGAGTTTGGGGTTCTGCTAGGCTGTCATTTCCCCATGCTGGGGCTGTGCTGAGCTGGGGATGAATGATTGGGACTCAACAAAGTGTTTAAACACCAGAATTGAAATTAATGTCCCCTCATTGCTGGTGAGGCTGCCAATGCATTACAGCCAAGCACCTTCCCAAAGTGAAATGAATGTTTGTTTACCCTCATGAAATATACATCAAAACATGTTGGTGGGAGAGGCCACTAACAAGGGAACAGGCCAGCTCTCAGTTAATTCCCAGCTGGAAGAAGGCATTGCTCCTCTCCTCTTTTCTCTCTTCTCTGGCCTTTGTTTTTGAAGCCTAACCTGTTCGCAGCTGTGTATCCAAAAGCATTAATATGGCTTTAATGAAAACTCAGGTTGATCTGTCCAAAGATATTGATGAGTGGTCCTCAATCGTATTAATCTTCTCATTGCGGGAGGAAATGAAGGTGGTGAGCGGGGCCGTCAGGAGCCACGGGAAGAGGAGGGTGAGTTGGGAGCAGGGATGACTACCACTGCCTGGCCCCACCTCCAGAGTTGGACCTTTTTCTGGCTCCAAGTTGAATTTTCTCTTTTTGGGGGAGGGGAACTTTCAGAATGGCCATGCCTTGGCTGGACTGCATGCTGCAATTCCAGGCCGGTATTTAACATTCGAATCATTAAGCTTCCACCAATAAATCCATTACTGTTAATTATATTGAAGGGGCTAACGATCCGTCGACAATATTCCACCATCGATTTCCATTGGCGTCGAAGGGCCGGCTCGCCTTTGCTTCATGCCACGACACGTTTTGGGGGGTTCCCACCACCCCCCTCCTCGAGCAGCTTTGGCAGCGGTGCGCTGCTTCTGCTGTCCCCTTCTCCCCGAGCGCAGGCTGCTCCTCGATAGGAGCATGCTGCACTTCTTTATGGCTTATGGCAAACTGCCTTGATTACTTCTACTGTTGTACCCATTATGTGAATTAAATATGTATTCAGTTGCATGCTGCTTGCGTTGTTATTGCAGGGTGACATATGGTAGTGACTCAATTAGAATGAAACTAGCATTAGATAACCCTTCTGATTACATGCATCCCAACCCGCTCGGCAGCCAGGCTGCTGCTGCTGCTGCCACTGCCGCTGCTTTGCCTGATCTCCTGTTATCGACAGGCCATGGGTTTCATTAGCTGTTAGCACCTCCAGAGGTGGGCTGAAGGCAGGAGCAGGGCAGGAGGCTGTGCAGGATAAAGCTGTGGCCTATGGGCCCACAGCTGAGCTGGCCCCGTGACCGCTTGCAGGAAGGATGATCACAGGGATACTTACAGCAATGCAGAAGTGCTTGCAGTGATACAGTGATGCTTGCAGCCATGCAGTGATGCATTGCTTGCACACTAGCACGCTCTCCCCCATGGCCTACCATCATCACCTTCTTTACTTTTTCTCAGTGGTAGCACCTGGGTTTTTAGGAGACCAGAAGCACCTGAGCTTGGGGACTGTCCACTGGTTGCCAGCCAGGTGTGCTGTGATGGATAGTGCCACGGCAGCACAGCCCCTTGCAAGCAGCTGTCTGTGCCTAGGTGAAGCTTTTGCAGAGTTGGAGAACCTCCTCAAGCAGCTGCAAAAAGGGCCTAAGTTTGGTAGATGGCTGCTCCTGACTCTGGCACCAAGCTTTCTGCAAAGGAAAGGGATCACAGAAATGGTGATTTTATTTTCCTCCATGTAAATCAAGTGCATGGCGAGAAATGCCTTGATAGAAGCTGAGCATTTTCACCTCTGGGATTGGAGATCGCAGAGTGATGATAGGTGGCTTTGGCACTGCTGCCCTCTGGTGCGCATACTGACTGCTCCCTAGGGAGCTGAGCCAGGGGTGCCTGGGAGAGCTGCATGTAACCCAAGGATTTTCTGCTTCCACAGTTCCCTTCTGTCCTGAAAAAAAACAGCTCACATCTTAGGTTTCTTGAAGCTAGCAAGGATGGATTCCTACCACTATTTCTGGCCCTGAGAGGACTCTTCTATGGGCACCAGCAGAAGATGCTGCTGGTTCTGCGAGTCTCCAGCTTTGGATTTTGGCAAGAGGAAGCCTGGAGGGTTTAGATACACCACACAGCAGCCAAACTTGGCATGACTACGGATAGCCACTGACTAGTCACACACAGTGTGTGGCCCCAGAGTTTGGGGAGGTAAATAAAAGAAGTTGTGAGCATCCCTCCTGCTGTCAAACCCACCGCTTTTACCGTATAGCTTTGTGAACTGTTTGTCAGCAAATCCTGACACAAATAGAAAACAGATTAATTATATAAACATGATTGGGTTCCAGAAACAAATCTCAGCCTACCAACCCCTTGCAACTGTTTCTCTCGAAGGAATGCTCGCTGGTCGTGCTGCAATCAGTCCCAGCACCCAGCTTCTCCTTTCGTGTTGGGCAAAGGGAGGGAGTTTTATAAATCGAGTAACGACAGCGATCAGCCAGCAAATAACACACTTCCCAATGACAGGGCTTAGCTAAATACAAATTTTATCTGGGCACATATATAGCTATTGAGGGGGATAGTTATGAATGGAAAATAATACAGCTTGACTAAAAGGGGGAAGGAAAAAAAAAAAAAGGCATTTGTGGTGGGTTTTTTTTCCACATCCAAGCTTGGAGTTTGGTTTGCACCTTTCATCGCTCCTTAATTCTTTGTATTTCTGCTGCACGTTCCCTGTGCGAGCGTACCTCTGTGTGTGCACACGTGGGCCTGCATGCATATTATGCTGTCAGACCTCTGTAGGAAGCTTTATTCTTGCTTTTGCAAGTGGGATGTTTCTTTTTGCGGTGGAATAAAGGCCTTTCCCAGCGGAGGACCGGCAGGCTGTGGCAAAGATAGGTCCTCCTGCAGTCCTACTCTTTGAGCCCGTTCCAGACAGTAGCTCAGGGTCCATTAGCATCCTTCCTGCATTGCACCACAAGCTTAGCAGTGAACCCGAACCGTGTTGGGTGCTGAATGAACCACCCCTCTCCAGGGAAATCTTGGAGAGGATGCTTGGGTGCAAACACTGTCCATCTCTGGCCAAGTTCTCCAAATTTTGGATGCTCAGCAGAGCTTGATGCTGCCATTGCTTAGGGGTCCCTCCTGCAGAGGTGAGAACAGACAGTTAATTTTCCAAACCTGAACCCTGTCTGCTTGGTTGGTTGGTATATTTCCTCCCAGAGCAGAGTTTGCAGGGTGAGCTGGGGGGGTGGTGTGGTGCTTTTGAAGCCCTTTATTGCTTGCCTTGCTATCGCTTATGTTGCTTTCGGCTAGAAACCAGTCAGCTCATACAAATGACTGACAGCAGCCAGCATCAGCCCTTGGCAGGTATGTAAACAAAAGAAGGAACCGTTTTCTGCTTGCTCTTTTTTCTTTCCCTTTCTTTTTTTCCTTTATATTCTTTATTTTTTTTTTAAATTTTATTTTCTTATTTTGTTGTCTTGGAGTCATCAAGCATGGTGTAGCCCCCATGCACATCCCTTTCCAGAGGTGATGTTGGCCTCGTCTGGTGTCAAGCTGGAGGGTGTCAGCTTGACTTCAGAGCTGCTTGAAACAAAGGGACTGGAGAAGCAAGTAACTAACTGCATGGCTGTGAGGGTGGTTACCTGCTTCTTATATTTTTTGAGTCCTCCAAGCCTCCCTCTCCTCCGAGCATCCCCTTTAGCCCTCGCATGCGTTTCCTCCTCATCTTTCTGCTGTGGGCGGGTGCATCCCTGCTGGCTTCTGTAAGCTGCCAAATGAGCACAGCCCCCAAGTCTGCAGGGCTGTCAAAGGCTGTCGCTCTCCAATTGATTGGAAAAGTTCTTGTGCATGTATTTATTTCTTCCTTTTTTTTTTTTTTCTCAATGAAAAACACCACCTGAGCAGGTCTCTGTCATGCCTGTGCAGCTCATGCAGAAGGCAGGCGAGCTCACAGACGGTGACTTAAATATCCACATACTCCTATCAAAGAAAAACAAGAAAACCAAAAATATTGAAAAAAGTGGATTTTTTTCTGCTTGATTTTCATTTTCTAAAGTGCCAGGTAGTTGCTTGGCTTTGTTTTTGTTATTTTTATTATATATTCAGGAATGGTTTCCCTCTTCCCTTGCTACTCTAGCTGCTGGGGTTACCCATGCTGCTGCAGAAAGGAGCATGCAAACCCTAGAGCTGTGGCCACGCACCTAATTTTGGCTCCAGGGTATTTCACAGGAGTGAAAGGGGATGGGAAACACTGTTGAAGCTGCTAAACCACAAGCCGGAGTGGATTATTTAAGTGGATTAGTGATATCTGACCAGGGTCTGGTATGGAGCAGGTGGGTTTTTACGTGCTGCTGCTCTAGGATCTGTGGGGGTTATGGTAGGTGATGGCAGGTTGAATCCATCTCTGAGACCTACAGCTCCTCTCTCCCTTGCTGCCTACACTCTGCTCACCGAAATTATCCTCTGCAAGCACTGCCCAGCCCATTTCTGCTTTGGGTGCAGGCAGCTGCCTGCCCTCACCCTTGACTGGTGGAGGTGTTGAAGTGAAGCTGGGGCGCAGTCTTCTGCCTCCTTCTCCTCTCCTAAGCCACCACGTCCCTGGGGATGGGAGCAGTGGACTGAATCGGAAGCATTGTGCTCCAAGAGTCTCCTAGCTCTTCGTTTGGGCGGGAAGGAAACTGCACTTTTTTTCCTCATTCTCTCTTGCTCTTTTTCTTTTTTCTTTTTTTTTTTTTTTTCTCCTTTCTCTTTCTCAAAAAAAAAACCCAAAAAACAAACAATCACCAAACNTTCTCAAAAAAAAAACCCAAAAAACAAACCATCACCAAACCCACAAAAAATAAAATAAACCTCCAGCAAAAAGCAAGCTGTGATACTGTCGGGCCTGGCGTTGATGTTATTTATTTTCCTCAGTTGCTGCTCTGGAAGCCCGGAGTTGACAGAGCGGTTTTGTAGAATAGAAACATTATAGACTGTTACTGTCAGAGTGTTAAATGTGATGGATAGAGAAATACAGGGGAGGGAGGGGACTTTACACTAGCCATGTCTGCCAGCGAGGGTGCTCATGGGAGAATAAACCATCCGCATATAAGAAATGAATGAGGTAATGTGGCGGGAGGTAATGGACTCTTGCAACAGAGATGCGCCTTGCTGGCTGGACTTAACCCTCACCACTCCACTGGCCAGATAGGGCAGATTGGGAGGGCATAGGCCCCGCTCCCTGTGGCCCTGACAGCTGGCATGTTCTGGTCTGGGATGCTGAGAAGGAGAGCTGGGCCCCGTGGAGCAAGGTGAGCACTGTCTGGGTCTCTGCAGACTCCTATTCCTCACAGCAGTGCTTGCCACAAGCCCAGGATGGAGCATCTTCATGGTGAGCACCTAGAGATTTATTTGTGGCTCATTAGCAAAGGGATGTGTGCTGTTTGGGAGGTCCTCGGGGATGAAGCCATTGGCAAGCAGCAGCCTGATGACTTGCTTGGGGTGGCTGTGGTTTGGGGTCCTGCTGAGGGTGTGTGTGTTTGTCTTGGTGTCTCCACTGGCAAGGTGGGGAGCACAGGTCAAGAGAAGAGAGGTAATCTTTGACCAGGCCTTTCTGTTTTGTCAGTGTCAGAGGTATTGGGAAGTTGAGGAGCTTTGCCTTTGTTTGTGTCTGGTTGTGTAGAGTGTAAAGCTCGAGTCCAGAACTGAAACCCCATGGTTATGATCCTCAGTTTGTGCTTCAAATATTGTTTCTTGTGCCTGGAGGGACTAGTTGAATGGGGAGAAGCTGTGACAGTTGGTGCTCTTCCAGCTCTGTGGTTACCCCTAGGGAGGGCAGACATCTTTTGGTTCACATCAGTGGCTTTTCCAGTTATCCATTTAACTATCAAATTGTAATTTGAAGGCTAATGAGCGTTTGGTGCATGTTTCTTTCCTTTCTCCTTACAGACCTTCTCTGTGGCTCCCCCACAAGGAGACCCCATGGGCAACGTTATCTCCTGCCTGTACAACCACAGAATCACAGTGCTTTGGGCTGGAGAAGGAACCATCAAAGATTATCTTGTCCATCCCCGGGCCACGGGCAGGGAAACCTTTCACAAGATTAGGCTACTTAAGGCCCCATCCAGCTTGGCTTTGAACACTTCCAATGATGGGGCATCCACAACTTCTCTGGGCAGCCTTTCCCAGTGTCTCACCACCCTCATCATAAAACATTCTACTTGTTCATCTAATATAAATCTCCTCTCCCTTAGTTTAAAACCATTACTCCTTGTCCTAGCACCACAGGCCCAGGTAAAAAATCTCTCTTCATTGTTTGTACAAAGATGATGGGCTTGCACGAGGTGAGAAGCCTCAGGGTGGGGGCCAGCCTGGATGTGGGGCATCATGCAGCCCTGGCAGCTCTTACGGCCCCTTCCCTTCACGCTTCGCTGGCTGTCCGGCCTGACTGCGCAAAGTTTGTCGTAGTCACTGCGTGTGAGTAATTAAATTACTTCCCTGTGCATTTTACCCTTGCTGACTTTTGCCTACCACCTTATCTCCAGCTCATGGAGCTTTGTTCACACATCCTTGGAGGAATATCTCAGCCTTCATGAGGCCTTGCTAACCTTGTTGCTCACATTCTCTTCAAAGGTACTGCTGGCTCATGCTCTTCTCTTGGTAATAAACTTATTAAGCAGTAGTGGGCAAGCCTTCTACTGTCATGGCCTTGCTGAACAAAACCATTTATTTCTTCTCTTTTCCACCTCTTAACTAACCTTTAGCCTTGTTTTTGCTGGGAGAAGAGTTAAATTTGATGAAATTTTTTTTAAACTTTGGAGGACTCCCAACAACACCAACTGTGCCTTGTGACTTCTGTTGTTGGGTGTGCAGCAAATGTAATAGATCAGTCAGGTGGGTTTTCTTCTTCCTTACAGGCACTGCTAGTTAATCTTGGTGGTATCGTGTCCATCTCGAGGCTTTATCCTATCTATTTATCATCTTAGCTGGTACTGAAGCGAGACTCACAAGTCAGTGAATCTGTGGCTCATCTCACTCCATTTTTTAAAAATAGGGTATGACACTTTGTGTCCTCTAGTGTAATGAGAGATTGAGCTGCTAATGAAAATATGCAATCATTTTATTTCTGAGTCCCTGCAGAACTCTAAGGCAGGTATTATCTGGTCTTGGTGACTTCTCATTTTTCATTTTCCAAACGTGCTTTAATATCACTTCTTCTGACATCTCAATCTCTGATTGAGCCTCGGCTTTGCCACCTGAATGATGGCCCATGCTCAAGGATCACATTGTGTTGGGTTGCTGAAGGGTGAGGAATGGGTTCCCCTACATCCTCACACCCAACAGCTGCCACCACATCAGCTCTTCTTAAGATCAGCTCTAGGTGGATAATGTTGAGGTTCAGCCTCTCTGTAGGTCTTGTGACAAAATTCATCCTTATCTTGGTTTGTGAGCTCCCAGCAACTTAAAAATTGCGACTGAGTAAAGCATCATCTATTTGTGAAATAGGTAAATTTGAGTAATTTCCTTGTATTTGTATGCTGCTTTCTTTGGGGCCTGGATCAGCTTTCTTTGGGATTCCGTGAGAATCCTCAAAATGTTTTTGGCTTTAAGGTGTCTGTGTGCTCTGGCTTGAACCACTTAACCTGGAGATTCTAGTGCTGGACCTGCCCTCACCTCCAGACGGTGTTGGAAAAGGAGAAGCTAATCTTGAACCAAAATCCTTTTCCTATGTAAGTGAAACAGGAAGATACCACCGATGTGGGACACTGCCTGCCCCACTGCCCCAGGGCTTCAGCCACAATGTCATAGGGAGCCGTGGTGATGGCAGTTTCCCGCTTCGGAGGCAGCTGTTCATACCCCTGGCACCTTGAGAACTGTTCCACAAATTGCTTCTGTGTTTTTTGGTGTTTTTTGTTTTTTTTTTTGGTTTTTTTTTTTTGGTTTTTTTTTGAGCTTTGTGCTCCAAATCAGCTTGATTTGGTAAAAGGCTTCCATGGCAGCACATCCCAGGTAATTTATTCCCGGGTGCTGTAGTCTGAAGCAAAGCAGAGCAGAGGACCTCCAGTCACAGCCGTGCGCACACGCAAAAAGTTAAGTATTCTTGCTTTCGCTGACAGTACAAAGGTGTCATATACGAGAAGGATTGACACAGACCAAAGGGTCTTGTGGGAAATATGATAATAACTATAAAGAAGACAGATTATTCCCCAGTTGCCAACATTCAAACCTTTTTACAGTCAGTTCAAACATATAAAACTTTATTGCTGTAGCAGAAAGGGGAACAATTTCTGGTTGCACAGCTTTCCCAGGGCTGGGTTTATACTGTCTGTGTTATTGCTCTATAGTGGCATTTTAAAGTTTATTGAACAAGACTTTTACAATTGAAGGAAGTATATAAAACTGTAAATTTATTAGATTTTTCAGGATAAGTGCCCTTTCTAGTTGTGCTCAAGAATTCGGAGCTACAAGAAACTGCTAGTTACAAGACTTATTAATATTAAAGACCGAGAGCGTGCACATTTTATACCTTAACTGATCGAAAAAATAATATTATGATTTTACTGAAAATCTGAGCTGTCACCAAGCAGGGTGTGTAGAGTGTTTGTGTACTTCGTGTATGTATAAATAGTCTATATCCATGTGCAGATATGTGTGTGCGTGTGGTTATATATATGTGTCTAGGTATGGTTGTGGGGGCGTATAAACACGTGCTGCGTGAGTGTATGCACATTTGATATGTAAACAAACAAGTGCATGTGTGTGAGCACAAACATCTAGATAAATTGAGGTGTTTCCATGCAGGGTTTTGTTTTTATACGCATTTAGTTCCTCTATTCCTCAATACTTCTTTGTATGGAGCCCAGGCACGTACGCAAGGCTTCGAGGTGATGTGGAAATACACCAAACAGGGTGTCTGGGTGGGTGTGATGGTTCTGTCGTGCTTGGTTGTGCGTGGTGTTCACTGGCATCGCTGTGTAACTCGTGCGTGAAGACCTGCAGTACGTGAATTTATAAATCTGTGCACAATTTATACTGTGTTCTCCATTCATCTGGTGGTATTTGTTGCCTAAAAATGGTACGCGATGGTGGGATGGTGCGTTCCAAAGAGCTGGGTGCGTGTCCCTGTCTTCTGCCTTCTCCTTAGGAGTGTGGCCAAGTAACAGCAATTGTAAATTTGCAGGGGCTGAGTTCTCTGGTCGGCACATTTGCTTGAGGTTGCTTATGCAGCAAAACCAGGCTGTAACGCTGCCAGAGACAGCCCTGGGAGAGCTCATCCCACATACGATCTGGGAGAAAACCTGCTCTTGAGGGGGCTCTCCTGTAAGTTTCCTTTTTCCAGCTTGGGAATCATTTCACCTGATTATGTGATTGAAATTAAAATAACTCATAAATCTGCTCTTCTATCTGCTGCATGCAAAGCGTTACCTGCCACCAGGGTGGCTGCAATGAGCATCTAAGTGGGTTTTGCACTTCAGTGGCTGTGGTGAGCATTTATGAGGAGTTCATTCTTGGGTGGGGATATCCACTGGGTTAAAGGCTGTAGTGAAGTGCCTCTCACTGGGCCCGGGGCCTGGGAGTACATCCCCCAGCTCAGGATAGCCTTCTTCCACTACTCTTCTCTGCTGGACCAGTAGAGCCACAGAATTAGAGGCCTTCAACTTTGGTATCTGCGATGGTAACTTGGAAGGGTCAGTGAGTGTTTTGGAGGCTGAGTAGGAGCAGGCAGAAGCACCATGAACTGACAGTGAAGGCAAGGAAGTCAATAAGCTCTGAATCTTTTATGAGACCTTGGATATTCTGATCACAGCTCTGCTGGCACTGAGATAGGAATACAGATTATCTGAGAAAGCATCCGTGACTTGAAGCTTAGTCCTGGGTCGTCTTCAGGTTCTTAGCTTGCCTCCCCATATTGACTTTTTGCTGTTGTTTTCTCTTGAGGGGTGGGGGTTCCCCTTTTTCTCCTGTGTTCTGCCTACAGTGCCTGGGTGTGATTTCTGGGAGCCAAGGCTGGAGAAGAGAGTGAGAAGGTTAGTGCAGCTGATGGAGGCTAAAAGCCATATCCTTACATATTGTTCACAACAAAACCAAGCAGCAGCACTGCATGCCTTGAGTCGGAAGAAAAGGAAAGCCCTCGGATCCCTTGTAATCCTGCGCTGCACAGTGTGGCCATGTTGGAATCACAAGGGTTCTTGCTGAATTCATTTTTGGTTTGGAAGGAAAAAGGAGGAGGATGGGGAGGAAGGAAAAAAAAGAAAAAGACCCCTGCACTGAGATGAATTTATGCCTGAGCTAGTCTTGGGAATGCAAATGTGTTTAAGACTCTCTGAGCTAAACCACCCCTTTTGAGAAGAGGGAGGGGGGAAAGGGAGGGGAAAAAAAAGAAGTATGACACAGAAGGGACACCAGGAGAATATGAAATGAGGGTGTGTGGCCCCTCCTCCTCAGCTCTGCCTGCTGCCGAGCTGGCACACAGGCAGGCAGTGAGGAGACACCAGGATGCTATGTGGAGGGGGGACCCATGGAGGTGCTGCACTCCGGTGGTGACCCATCGCTCTGCCTCCAACCCCCATGGAGAGGTGGGCACAGGTCCCTCCCCACCATTCTTCACCTTCTTGCTCCCTGCTTATACTAGCCTGGCCATAAACACCTTAGGTGTGACACAGTCACGCTCGTGCCACCATTCTTGAAAAGCTGTTTCCATCTGAAAAGCTAAGGAAGGTGCTACTCCCGGTAACCAAGAGCCCCACTGGGACTGGGCAGAGCTCTCTCAGTGTCACAGGGATGCTCACCCAGAGGTCCACAAAGTGGAGGAGAGGAAGGCAGCAGGGAGAGGAGAAAACTGGCAGCGAGCAGGAGGGAGGAGGGCTGCAGGAGGAGATGCGAACCCACTGCCAATTGGGCAGTTGTGTCTGTTGTCTGGAGGCTGCTGCTAACCACTCGTTACAATTAAAATGAAGTGTCCGTCAGCGGCTATCTTCGCTGTGTGGCCCATATGTTTCTGAGCTGATACTGTCCGGATTATTCTGTTTGGGAGAACGATAACGGCTGTTTATAACCTTGGCAAAGACTGAGCCCTAATCAGGCTGGAGCACATTTTCACCGACTGGCTGATAACGGGCTGTTAGCTGCCTTATCGCTGGGGAGAGATAGGCCAAAATAAGCAGATCTGTGAGCACAGGAGCCCAACCAAGAGGCACATACTCTGGCCTGCCCTTTATTTTTAGATGCTCTTTTATTTCTTTTCCCCTCCTTTTCCTGGATGATTTGGGAGAGAAGGGGGAGATTATTTCATCAGAAGGGGAGGGAGGGAGGCAGGCAGGCAGCAAATTTTGTTCACATGGGTAAATGGGGTGGCAAGAAAGGGGTGCAAAAATAACCCAGGGGTGTTGCGTCGATTTCTCTGTGCCACTCGGTTACCTTGTGGGCCTCTCTGCTGCTGAGGACATCTCCATCTTTGGGAAGAAGAGTGAAGTATGTCTATCTTCCCTCTCAGCATCTCTCCTTCCCTTGCTTTCTGCCTCCTTGGTCTTCCTTTCTCTGGGGCTGGCTCTCTGAAACAAGGCAATGGGCTGGTTTTGGGGTGGAATTGGTTTTGTGCATAAGAAAGGTACTTTGAAAGAAATTCTGCCAAGTTTTCTCCCCAGAATGAGATTACATGGAAAATATGATGTACAGCAGTGAGACCTGGGCATTCCTGCTGCAGATACAGGACGAGAGCATCTTGAAATCATGTGCAGTTGGATACCTAATGAACCCAATTTCCCGAAAGGCAGCTTCTCAGTGAGGGTGGTGAGAGCATCTTCCCAGTCTGCACTAGCACTTGACTATTCCCAGCATCTGAGATAACCTGATGTTGTTTGTGATGCATTTCTGTGATCCCAGCCATGCCTTGCTCCATCATGCTCATGTGTCTGCTCTCAAATCTTCCAGTGGAAATCGTCCAGATCTCCCAGTGCCACTCCTCCCTCTGCTGCTCAGGTTCCGTACTCTGCCTTGAAGTCTCAGGCAGGTGTTCAAATAAATAATGCAGCTAAAAATACCTTTTGGCAGCAGCTGGGAGTTGTTGCGAGTGGCAGTGCCGGAGTGGTGGGAATACAGCATCCTAGCTCTGCAGGCAGGTGTGTCTGCATGCTCTGGAAAAGCAAGAGCAAGTGCTGTGGGGACAAGGGTTTGCTGCCTCCTGGGTCTGCCGTGGTCCCTCTGACAAGCTGAGGCACTGATTCTGAACTCCCCAGCTTTGAGGCAGGCATTATCTTCACTGAGGTTGACTTTCAGCGGAAAGATGCTGCTGAGAGGACCCAGCAGATGTGTCCTAGCTTCAGGAAGACTGTCACACTGGCCCTGCGCTCCAACCACATTGGCAGGCATCAGGAAAGAAGCATTTGCACTGTGGTAGCATCTTGAACAGTTTTCCCTTTGGGGAAGGCTTCGCAGGCTGGATTCTGCTGCTGCTTCTAGGGAAGGAGCCTGAGCTCTTCCCAGGCATATCCAGGTCCTGCAAAAGCACTTAGCACCTTGGGCTTTCAGTGTGCTTTGCTGGAACTGGCTGTTCTGAAGTCTCTCTCAAACTCCTTTTGCTGGCTGCCCTTTCCTGGGGAGTTGTCCTGCCTGAAGACAGCTCATTTTGGCTTGTCCCCCTCCCTTCACTCACCAGGACCTCAGTGAGTGCAGAGGGCTCCATCTCTGCTAAGCACTTGTCTCCTGGCTCTGCTTGGAGGAGACCTTTTGAGAACTCCCCCAGCAGCAAATTGTTGGACGACAGATTTAATTATTGCAGCAGGAATGTTGCTGGAAGCAGACCATCTTTCAATTGGCCACAAACAAAACTGACCTTGGTTTTCCTCTTGCCCAACTGATAGCAAACTGTTTGCTGTGGGTCATTGATGCTCCCACTCCACTGAGCAGAGGAGGAGGGATGGTAGGCTGCTCCTCTGCTATGCCAATGTATTTTGAGGAGCACTGGCCACATTCTGCACCTGCTGTGGGCTTTTCAGTGGGTTCTTGTGCACCCTCAGCTTGGACAGCAAAGTTGATGTTGATGGAAGGCAAAGCTTGTTGCGGATTCCCAGAGCAAAACATGCCAGAGTGCAGAGCTGGGGAAACTGGGATGCTCCTGAGCTTGATGCTGCTTGGTGAGGACTGAGACCTTGTCCTGTTCACAGTGCTGGCCAAAACTGTGACAGCCCTTCAATACTGGCAGCCTTTGCTTTGCCCTCCCTCTAGGAGCAGATGAGGATGCTGGTAAGGTGGTTGTGGTGGCCAAGGGTCACCCGTGGTCTGGATGATGCTTGAGTGCCACTGTCTCATTGCAATTTTGGCCACGGCTCCTTTTGAGGCCCAAAAAGGTGAAGCCAAATGGTGTGCTGGAAAAGCTTCCTGACTCCAAGGGAGTTGCTGTCTAGGAATTGCTGGCAGCTTTTCCAAGCTTTTCGGGTGTGTTTGGCCTGTTCTTACAGCAGAAGTGCAAACACGGTGCAAAATCAGCTAAGGGTGAACCATCTTTTAGAGTCAAACCGCGGTCTGGCTGTGTTGTGGTGGTCCAGCGATGGTGTGGTGGTCCAGCACGTGCCCCCAGAAGCACATCAGTGGTGACTTATCTCAGTCCCCAGGGCTGGGGGGGTTGCTGCGGCTCAACAGCCTGCTGCCGGCCCGTGAAATGCAATCAGAGCTGTGCGGATGCCACGAGCCAGGGCAAGCTGACTCTTCCCATCTCATCCCACAGAGAACAAACAGAGCTCAAGGTAAAGCGCTGAAATTTCACCGTGACCTTTTCTTAAAGCATTATAATCAAGTTGAACGTTTCCAGTTGTCCCACTAATGTTTGCCCCATGGGAGAAGGCGTCCTGCTTTGAGGGAGGATGTTTGTGGCAAGGAGCGTGCCTGCCCCGGGAGCTCATGGTGCTGGATGCCAAATGCCTGCTGGGGGCTGGGGAGGCGGGGGGCAGAGGGCTGGGGCTGCTCCCTGCCTCCCACTGTAATGCAGCCAGGGGAAGGAATCTGTTGAACGCTCTGCATCTGCTACAGCCTTTGCTCAGGGCTCTTCAACACATGGGTTGTAAAACACACACCGCCTGGCGTGTCGCTGGGCACCCATAAGGCTTCCCAAGTGTGATTTCAAGACGCTGTTGGCTTGGATGGTGAGATTGGCAGCTCTTGCCTGCGTACAGGGTGAGGCTGGCTTGAGGCAACACTGGCTGGGAGCTGAAGGGGATTGATCCAAGAATATGCAGAGACATGAGGGCAGAGACAGCCTTCAAAGTCCATCTTGGATATAGAGGAGGCCTTTCTGGGGAGAAAGGATGAGCTGTGTTTGTGCTGCTGTGTCTGCTAGACCCATCTTGGGGTCATGGTCTCTCTATACTGGTGCCTTGTCATACTGCCTTTGAGAATACAATGCTCAGTCTTCTGCATGCAGGAGTGTCTCACTTCAGTTTGAATAGGCACCTGTCCATCCTATGTTCCCTAGTCCCTGTGGCTTGCGTGGCACAGGCTGAGGTTTCCATGTCCTTCAACTAGCAATGGAGAAGGTGGCACTGTCTGCTTTGATAAAGGGGATACGGTCCTCTTGGTGTCCTGCTCTAATTCCCAGAGCCACACAAGTGACCCATCCAAGCACAGCTGGATGGGAAGGCTTGGAATGTGGGCCAGATTGCACTGGAGAGGGAAGATGTTTTTGCAGGTCCTTCTCCATCCAGGATGCTCTTCTGCAGTTTGGCTCAAAGTGTCCACGACCTTCAGGGAGAATTTTTTGGTCACTACCAGATCTTTGAAAGATGTTTAAGGGATGAAGGATGTAGATACCCCTGTGTGTGTGAGTAGTGATGGTGAGAGCAGCAGTGCCAGAGTGGGGGCACACACATGACTGAAAACAGCCCTTCTCTGGAAGTGTGAATTGGCCTCACCAGCCTTGCTAGCTTGCAACCATCTCTTAAAGCAACTCAGTGCTTACAGCTGCACCCACCCATGGGGCAATCCCTTTTTGCTGCTGTATGCCCCTGTACCTACCTTTGTGTCTGCCTTTGTCCTGCCAAGTGAGGGTCCCTCCAGCTGCTTGCATGTGCCGGCACCACTGATGTTTAGCTCTGCCTGCTGACAACGATGCATATGGATGAGATGGGTGACAGGCCTGGCCCTGCGACCTCTGCAGACATGGTGCTGCTGCTACATATGGCTCCAGGGGGTCGGCTTTATTTCTGAAATTTCTCATTGCAGCATTCCAGCAATCCTGCCTTCCCAGCCAAAACCCAACAGGCATGGCTGGGTGGGGTGCTGCTGCTTCCCAAGGGTTTCCTCCAGGCAGCAGCTCTGTTTGCACAAGGCATTGGATTCAGCTGCAGTGTTCCCAGCATAGAAAATGAAGTTAAATATGTTGCTGAAGTCTTGTCTGAATTGACTCTATGCAATATTGTCGAGTACTGTGATCTGTGTGGTGCTTGGGACCTCAGGAGATGCACATCTTGGCTGTGGTTTGTCCAAAATGGTGGCTTGAGTGTGGTGCTAGTGTTGTGCAGGTGGGTGGCTGCATGCTGGGTGAGGGGCATTCAAGGTAGCACCTCCCAGGTGATCTTGCTTTATCTTCCTCCCATGCGTACCTAGAGCCCCTCAAGACATGATGATGCCCTACTTGTTTCTTTCCAGAGAGTGAGGGTGGATGGTGCTCACCATTGTCCTGCCTTCTGCTGCCTTTGTGAGAAGGGCCCAGTCTCACTTTTGGGGGCAGGTAGCCATGCATCCTGTGCTGTAGGCAGGGTGACCTCGGGAAGCCGCTGCCATATGGATGTTGTCCAAGCAGTGATGGGGTCTTCCCAGGCTCAGATGTAGTCATCCTATGGGAGGTAGAATAGTTGGGAAACCAAAGCGTGAGACCACTAAGAGGCATGGCATTAAAGGTAGTGGTCTATTTGGCAGCCCCTGGTAGGGCAGAGATGAAGCATGGTCCACAGTGTGCTGTGGGAGGCAGGTGTGGTCTGTGCACATGTTTGCTTGGGCTTGCTTCTCGTTCCTGGCCATTAATGGGTAATGGAGCAGCCTCCTAGACCAGCACACAAGTGCCCTCTCCCCACCTTGATGCCTGCTCCCATGTTCCACCTTCCTCCCTGGGGCAGACAGAGAACGCCATTCCCTCCTCCTTGGGCAGGTCTTTCTCCTACAAAATGGCTCACTCCAAGCTCCTCCTCTACTTGCCTATCCTCCCTTTCCCCAAAACTTTCTTGCTTTGGGGTTCGCCGCAGAGCTGTCCTCTGTCTCAGTTGTTCCTGGCTGTCAGAGGTTATATATATCTGCTCTGCTCATGCTCATCCTCTGTAACCATTTTCTGCTACAGAATCTTCTGGCTGCTCGTTGAAGCCTTAATCCGTAATGCAGCGATCAATGGGTGTGCGCCTTTACCACTCGGATGCTCATTTTTTAATCCCCACTGCCTCCTTCAATGTCATCCCTTCCCATTTTTCTTTATAGAATTTCAGGTCTACTGTACCTGCTGATTACTTAGCAGAGACCGCTGGACATCTCCCTTAATTAATTCCATCGATTTCTCAAATCCCACAAGGTTTGGGGTCCTTAGATTTCTGAAGCAGCTAAATGGAATGTCTAAATTCCGACATTTTCCCTCTATAAATTGTTTTGCCAGGGAGACGCTGGGAGGCAGCGCTCCAGCTTTATTTATTTGGAGGTGATCTTAGCCCTGGAGCTGTCCCTGTCCTTGCTGCGGGCACCGAGGAGGGTATTGGGAGGGGTTGCTGCTCACCTTCATCACCAGGCCATGCCCCTCTCCCCACTCCCCATGCTAAGGATGCTTTAGCAGATCCGTGGTCCTCCTCTCTCTGTTACACAGTCCAGGAGCAGAATCCTCCCAGTGAGGGTGCAGGGTGGGACCAGCCTGGGGAAGGGAATAAAGCTCCTGGAAGGGGCCTGTTTACCAGTTGGGCCCTCACCGTGTGCGGCTGGGGAAGACTCTGTTGCTATGCACAGGGAGCTTAATTTTATTATTACTCTCTGCTATTTAATGTCTGTCTCTCAGGCAGCTGGTGATGTTTTAATGAAGCTGGAATTGCATAGTCTGTAGCGCTGGATAATCGTAAGCTGCCGAGTCAGAATCAAATTAATAATTCATGAAATTAAAGTGTATAATTAATTCGAACTGTGCAGATGAGGAGGGACCTGAGTCCTCGGCCTGAAAGGAGGCACTCGCATGTCCATAAAACGTGTGTGTATGTGCATCCCTCCGCAGTCATGGCCATAGCTGTGCTGGGCCCTTGGCAAGCCTGGGCCAGTCTGATGCCTTTTGCCCCACTACCTTCAGGTCCTTGGACTGTGCTGCCTGCCTGGTCTGTAGGTGTAGAGGCTTGGGTTTAGTTTGGTTTGTTTGGGAGCTTACACACACATTCTGTTTTCAGATTAGGATGTCCATGCTATCACTTGGTCCAAAAAGGGTAGTTTTGCCCACGGAGGTCGTTGAGTCACCACCCCTGGATGTATTTAAAAGTCTTTTGGATGTGGTGCTTGGGGACATGGTTTAGTGTGCACCTTGTAAGGTAGGGATATCAGTCGGACTTGGTGATCCTGAGGGTTTTTTCCAACCTGAATGTTTCTGCAAATCTGTGATACTTGATATCTGGGGAAGCCTGTGCTGCCATGTTGCAGGGTATCGCAACATCTCCTTTGCTCTGGAGAGGAGAAGCAAGATAGACCTTCCCCCCTCATGGTGTCATTGTGGTTGCCTATGTTTTCTCATTTCACCTGGTGCAAAACTACTGGATATAGAGTAACCAGTGGGTTGCTTTTTGAAGGACTCCTGCAGTGAAATCTGTTTAGCTTGGAAAAGGTGGGGAAAGGTCAAATTGTTGAAGTTAATAGTTGTCCCACCAACATAGGGGAGGATGTTTCCTGTGGTGATTGCCTTGTGGTCTGTGTTGCAAAGAGCAGGGAAGTGTTTCCGGCCACAATACGGAAAAAACGAAGGGACCCAGGTTACGACTTACGCAGGTCAGAGCCATCGTGAAGGATGTAGGCTTGGAAGTTTGAGATGTAACAGCTGCGAGTGGGTAGAGCAGCTGGGCTGAGCGAAACTGGAGATTTAGAGAGCATTTAACTTCGGGTGTAGTTGGACGTGATGGCAACATTGTCAATCTGTCTTGTAGAAGACACTGACCCAGTGCCCATATTGCTGCAAATCTTTGCCAGCGTTGAGAAAGTCAGAAGATGAGCAGAGGAGGTCTCACTACTTCGCCTGTGCTTTCACTTGTGTCCTAATCCAGGGTTGGACAGCTGGGATTTGTTTTGGGAGCCAGTTCTCTTGAGCCTTTTAATGCATGGGGCTTCTTTGTATGTGCAGAGACGAAGCTTTGTAGCCAAGCAAGATCAGAAGAAATTTGGATACAAAGACACATACAAGCCAAAATGAAACATCTACTCAGGTCTGAAATTGGTGTCCTCCCAAGAGTGTTGAGTGCCCTGTGCATTGAAAACTTGCTGATTTGCCCAGGTTAGGACGTCAAATAGTTTGCATCTTTGGAGGCCATGTCTTGAGCGTCTGTGGTCTGTACAGATAGCTCTTGGCTGATACCTGAGGAGGAGAAGCAGGCCCAGTTATGCTCTCCTGCCTCCATAAGAAACCCTCTGAGGTCATTGCTGCTTCTGTAGCAGAGTCTTCTGCTGCATCCTTTTTGCCTGGCTGGAGCTGGCTTTGCTGATCTGGTTACAGCTTTCCAACTTGTGTTATTTTTGTACAAGGCAAAATGTTGGCATTGTGGGTTTGAGGGGTGTATTTCTTGAAGACATTTGTGAATCTTTTATTCATATGAATTCATTTTTTTTTTTCTCAGCCAGAAATGTGGCTGCAGCAAGATAATGTGATTTGCTGTAAATGCCATAGCTGTGGAGGATCTGAAGTACAAAGCCAATGGAGTATCTGTTCAGAAAACTATTGATTGAAAATGAATTGCACTGAAAGGACAGTGTGAGTTCATTTTGGGAATATGAATCAGCAACCCTCCCCACTCTTTTAAGTTGACTGCAATTTTTTCCACCCTAGGTGGGCACATGTTCTTGTACCAGGTGCAGCTATCTCAAAGTAGCATCTGTGTTCAGATGGGATTTGGTAGAGCAACACTTCTGTCTGCTTAGTTTTTCCTGCTCCATTCTGTGGCTGGCAGTCCTGGGGACTAAGTGGACCATGTTTCTCTTTGGGAGGGCAGGGAAGTTGTGAAATCCCCTTTCCCCAACTGATACATAGACAGTAACATGCATGTCTGAGCCAGGTGGACATTGGATGTTGGGTTTTTAGTTGCTGTTTGAGCATTTGGTTACGTTTCAGTCGTAATGGGGGAATCTGTCCTGATGCAAAATCAAAACAGAGATGGGGAAGCCACATATTTTTCTGTGAGACTCCTGCTTGCACAGGAAATTCAAAAGGTTGCTTTGATTTTTGCAGTCAGGGGCAAATGCAGCTCTTTTCTGTGTTTCATAAAATGAGGTTCTTATGATCATTTCCAGGGCCTGTTGCAGCTGTTGGCTTTGGCAATCCTGAACAGTTTTCTCTCCAAGAGAGAGACAATATTTTGGTATCAAAGGGTATTTTTACCACTCTGCCTAGGCTTCAGGAGCATAGGTACACCACCCATCCACCCTGCACTGGATGATGAAAAGGAAAGATACGTAGGGCCTTCATGCTTATTAATTGCATGCAATTAAGCTCTGAAGCTTTTGCGATTCCTGCTGAAATCAAGCAATTGCTTTTGGACCATTATGGTTGCAGTTCTACTCTTGAAATCCTATTAGCATCTCCCTGCTGTAATGGAAATCCTTGTCCCAGGCTTTGGGGTGCTGGTGGAGCCCAGAAGAGCATTAAGATCTTTTAGTGATTTGTCCCCAGTATTTTTCTAATAGCTGAGAGCCAACCGTGCATCCTGGCCGCGTGGGATGAAGGCATGAAACCAAGTCAGCACGGCACAATTTACTCCCTGAGCACTTTTTTCAGCATTCAAACATGACAAGCTGTAGCTGAGCCTCTCATACCCTGTTTCACCTCTCTCCATTTTGTGGTTTCTCCACTGTAGGAAGAAAGGGAAGGGAAGGATTTCCCCCTTCTTGTGAGTGTGGCTAAACATCACCAAAGGTCTCCAAGGTTGCACAGCACTAGTTAAATGCTGAGTGGATTAATAATAAGCTGCCCTTTTTTTTTTGCTAATGTGCTCCCTTTTGGAGCCCAGATTTTTTATTATTATTTTTGTCGCTGTTACGACACAGGATGTGGGGAAGTCAACGAGTGATGCTGACCTCCATTGCTCTGCCTTCATCTTGGTCATCTCATGCCCTGTGCCTTCCCACAGGGTGGGTGGTTTATACACCAAGCTCTGAGCAGCTCCTGCTCTTGGGAGGGTGTGAGGGAGCCCAGTGGCTCCTTGGCCCCATGCTGGCTTATCCTCACCACCTTCGGGCAGGCTAGGCTGGTTGAGGACATGAGAAGGGGATCTTTGGCTCTTGAGTTGAAACTGTTAACTCCTTGCAGATCTGTGCAACTCTAGATTCAGTCAGATGGGGAGTGAGGAGAGGGCAGGGGGAGCAGAGGCTGGGGGTGGGACCTTGGCAGAAAGGGTTACTGCCAAATGCAAACAAAACCGTGATGCAAATGAAGTGCTTGCAACAGGTAGCCTTAATCAGATGCTGTCAGATGAATTCAGCATCTCTCCGATTGTCGCCTGCACTAGCCTCCCGTTCTGAAGCCCTCATCTGCTCCAGATGTGGTTTAATTTACTGCGACTTGGCTAATTACTGTAATTAAGGATTAATTACTGTTAATTACTTTCACATAAACTCAACGCCAGTCAAAGAGCGGAGCCTTATGAAGCCTGCCACAGCAGCGAACACAAGCTCGGCAGCTTGGGTGGGCCCACCGGGTCTTTGGGGTGATCCTGAGCTGGTACCCACCACCCAGCTGGCCCTCTGGCCCTAGCCCTTGCCCCACGGGTCACCCCTTTCCCACCCCTCCTGGGGCTTGTGGGCATGTGTGGCAGGGCTCCAGATGGCATCTAGCAAGCCAGCCACTGTTATTATCGTTAATAATTAGATAGAAGTGGGATTTGCTGTGCAAACGCTGGTTAGGAAGGGGCAGCCAGCAGCGTCTCAGGCAAGCTCTTGAAAGATGCAACAGATTAAGCACCTCGCCCATCTCCAGCCCTTCCCAGTGCTCCCACCCACTATGTTCCTCCACCATTGCGGCCCCAGCTGGGGACCTTGCTGGAGGCCCTTAGTATGCGAGAGAGCCAAAACTGTTATGCTTTCACCGGTGTCATGCATGCAAAAAGGTGCTTTGCAAAAAGGGAAAGAATCAACCCTGTGCCTAAGGGAACAGGAGCTGGGAAAATCAGTGGTGGTGTGGCAGGGAGCACCGAAATGATTCATGGACATGGCATGCGGTATTCCTGTGGGACGCAGGGGTCTGCTGGTGGCAGAGGACTTGCCCTGCTTCCATAGCTCCTTTAGACTTGTTAGGCTTGGTATCTGTTTGCCTTATTAGTTTTAAAAGTCCTGGGGCTTTTTCCACCACAGCAGAGGGAGGAAGACCCTGTCAGGGAGGGGATGAGATGCAGCAGCAGTGGCAGCACAGCCGGGAGTGTACCACATCCTGTCCTCACCCGTTGCCCACAGCCCTGACTCAGTCTCATGGCTGCATGTGTAATATGAAGGCAAGATGAGGAGAGAAAAATCGGCATGATTAGATGGGTATTGTTCTATTAGATCTCTGCCTGCTTGCTGTTGTGTCTCAGCATTTGAAGATGAAACATATTCATTTAGCTCCCAGGATGAATGGTTTTAATAAGGGGAGCAAGATGAGGTGGGGTAGTCCTGATGACTTCAGAGACCCATCAGCTCTCCCCCTAAGGCCATTTTGGTGATGACATGGGCCACACGACCATTAATGCCACAATCAGGACAAGTTTTCCGTGTCCCTGTGAATCCTTCGTCTGAGAAGAGCGTGTTTTGGAGCCCAGGAGGAGATGTGTATCAGCAGTAATCGGATTGAGCCTGAGGGGAGGGCAGGCAGGGGGTTGAAGCCGGAGCTCCTGAGATGCAGTTCCTGAGGGAAAGTGAGGAGGAGGAGGGAAGCAGTCTGGCTGCTTCAGGGGGCAGTGATGCTGGATTGCCACCTTCCCCACGTCCTGACTCTCGGCTGGTGCCATCCCACATAGGGGCTGAGACCTTGCATTGCTCATTAGTGATTTCTGCTTCCCTCTGCCATCCCACCCAGCCCTGACTGCTTCACTACCATCCACCTTTAGGCTGGCCGTGACCTGCTTAAACCCCAAGTCATAGTAATTCCCATTATTAGGAGCATCTCTGGGGACAGGGGAAGGGGCTGGAGGCGGGGGTGTGGGGAGGGCAGCGCGCTCCGGCAAGCAAAACGGGGGAGCCAGGCGGCGCTCTGGCTGTCAGCTCCGCTCAGCCCGGCTGTCAGGTGTGGGGATGTGCAGGGCCTCATTGCTTTAATTGACACCTTCCCCTCTCATCCCACGCTCGGCCATCCCAGCCTTAACCTTCCCTTCGTCTTCCTTCTCCTCCTTAGGAGGAAGCAAGTTGTGGTCCAGCCCTTTTCCTTGTTCCCGTACTTCTGGAGCCAAGGCTGAGGGAGAAGTGGGGAGACCAGATGGGTTCAGGAGCCCAGCTGGCATCCCTTGCACGACAGTTTTGTGTGAGCCGATCTTCCTGAACACTAGAGCATCCCCTGCAGATTTCCTTGCCCCTGTCGTTTTCCAGGGACAGAAATGTCTTGTGGCAGAAATTCCATGCAGAAATGTCTTGTGGCAGCACTCCTAGGTAATTGCTGCCCGTGGAAGAACCGGAGCCTGAAGACCCATAGGATTTCTGGTCACGCCTTGCTGTTTTGGAGGTATCTGTATGTGCTTGTCAGTGAGAAGCAAGGGCTGGTTGCTCTGTGGTTCATGTACTGGTTGTCCTGCAAGGCCTTATGAAACCAAAAGAACAGGGCAAAGGAGGGAGACAGGAGCCATAGGATGGCTTCATCTTCTCCAGTCATCTCAGGTGCAAATTGTACCTGGCATGTCAGGGTGTCCTTCTGAAACAGCCTGCTTTTTTCTGAGCCAGAAAGGGAGGTGGATGACCATTGTGTGCCAGTGATATGGGGCTGGTGCCCTTTTCCTGGAAGAGACAGCAAGTACATCTTCTCTCTTTCTGAAATTAACTGGAACCAGCAGGACCAAGGTTTTCTCTAGAAGGTTGTTCTTCAGGGTGAAGGACCTGTGTGGAAAACCCCATGTTCAGGTGCATTCAGCTCTGGGGAAACTGAGATAAGCATCAGTCCCAGGTACTGCCTAGGCCAGCTGTGATGGCAGCCACCTCTGACTGCTGTGTGTCAATGACTCCTGTTCCCATCTCTCATACAGCTTGACCGTGGCCATCCATCCAGCACCCCGAAGCTTACGTACCCTAGCTAGCAGAGAGGCTCCATAGTGAATCTTTCCAATGGATAGAAGTCCTAGAAAGCTTTGCTGTGACCATGGCTTGTCCTGTAAGGACCAAACCACTCTTCCTTGCCTGTGCCTGCTGGGAGCGTGCCATGCAAATAAAAAGTAGCTGCCCTTCCTCTTCCCTGGGCTTTCCTTGTTGGGGGTCTTGTGAAACAACTCACCTCTGATGTTCAACCCAGGCAGCTGGCGCAGGCAGTGGGGAGATCTCTCTCGTGGACTGTGCTGCCTTTGCTCTCTGTTTGTTTTAGAGTTGGGAGCCCTTTGATGTCTGCCTTGGCAGCTCGGGTTCTGCCAGAAGGCTCAGAGCAGCCTGTGTAATTAGCCCAGAAAAATGCTGCTTTCATGTGGGTTGGGAGACCCAAGTGGAGAAGAGATTTCTAAGGGGCTTTGTTCTGCTGTGGAGAAATGTTGTTTGGGGTTTGGTGGGTTTCGACAGAGCTCTTCTTGCCCTTCCCTTTTTCTCCTACTGGGGACAGGATGGAGCTCGGGGGTTTGGCAGGGAAAAGCACACATGGCAAGCTGATGCTCTGTGGGCCCTTCAGTGTTGGGCTGAGGTTTTGGGGATGTGCAGAAGTGTCTTGCATTTGAGCAAGGGATCAGCTAGAGCCATGCCCCAGCTGGACCAAGGAAAGAGTCAAACAATCCCAATCTAGATATTATGAAATAATTTCCTGTGTCCTAAAAAGCACCCAAAGCAGGGTGTTGCTCTCTCAGGTTTTGGTGGTCCCTGTTTGCAGGTGTTGCTGGCTGCACAAGTGTCTATCAAGGGGTGAAGCAGACTGGTGTAATCCCTCCCTGAGGAGTCCATGCTCTCTCAGTAAGCTCTTGAGCCAGTGATTGCCACAGGTGGGTAACATTCAAGGATGGTAGGTCCATGTTTGTTGTCCTGCTAGGGTGGTAAGAGCTGCCATGGTTGTGCTGTGATTCTGGGCTTGCTTTCTTGTACCAGGCATTCTAAACAGTGTGGGGCCTTGGCATGGCAGATTGTGGTTTTAGCCTTGCCTTTTACCTGCCTTTCCCTCTGCCTGTAAATCATCATCAGCAGGTCTGCAGCCCTGGGGGGCTTTGGCAGCAAGATGGGTACAAGGTGCCAAGATCAGTGTCCCTGCCTGTGTGGCAGTTGCCCACATGCCTGCCTTGTGATACCAAAGCTTTCCAGTGAAGCAGTTTTCATTCCCAGTTGTTAGTGGGTACAACCCCAGGTGATTCTTCTCCTTGTGGCCCCCAGGCACATGGGACAATTGGAAATAAGCTATTTGCTTTCCTCTCGCTTTTTGATCCTAGGAGGGCACTGCTGACCTCATTGCACCTCTGCATCCACCAAGCCTTCAGCTTCATGCATCATCTATCCTAAATAGTCCAGGATCAGCACAAGAGGCATCTTTCTACAGCTGCTGTTACCCTCAGAGTGATTTTTGTCCCTTTTCTGCCTTTTTTGCAGTGGAATGAGCAAATAGGGGCCAGAGGTACTCTGGCAGAAAAGGTGGAGATGTCTTCCTGCCCCAGGAGGTGGAAATGTTGGCAAACTGGTTTTCAGTGTCCTGGGAACTTGGGAAATATATCTGTGTCAGGGCAATGGTGAGGGTCTGCTCCAATCTTCCCTGTATGGCAGGATCTTCCCATCTTGAAAGCAGCAAGAGGCATGAAGCACTTTGTAAACTGAGCAGCACATGGGGTTTTTTTCCCCACTTTTTTCTCCCCTGAGACTTAACAAAAAACACAAAACACACAACAAGCAAGCAAAACCCACCCAACAAATCCTAACGAACAGATAATTACATTTCTCCCCAAACCGGGGGTGATGCACAGAGCTAGCTGCTGTGAATATGGGCAGAGATCTTGCCCTTTCCCAGTTATTTCTCGTGTCTCTTGCTTAGAGACCTTATGCCATCTTCCTGCCTTCAAGGGAGCTGTGGGCCCTCCTTGGGGAGCCCACTTCCTTTTCCCAGATCTGATTCCTTCAGCTTTTGCTTTGGAGGAAGAATGGATGCACTGGAGCCCCCACACACATGGGGCATGGGTCCCAGGTGCCCACACATGCTGTAGGTGTGTATGTAAGGGTGTGGGTTATGCAGAGGAACGTGGTGTTTAGAGCACATTAATGAGCATGCAGGAGAGCAGAGAAAATGAATCGGTTATGGTTCCGATCTGGCTACTGTCAAAATACGGGTGGTATTTTGACGGTTGCTTTGTCTTTGCTCTCCCAGCAATATGAAGGTAGTTTCTTAGCAACACAACTGTGTTCGCAAACAACACCAGTGAAAAACAACCCCCTAGAAGAAGAGGAGGCGGTCTCAAAAGCACTGCTCCCATGTGTCCCCTGGCCGCACAGCATCCAGAAATTGGATGGAGAAGATCTCAACCGGTGGCAGGCAATATGCCCGTGGTCGCGGTGCCATGCAGTCACTGGCCCGCTCCCCCCTGGGGTGGGTTGCTTGGGATGTGGTCACTGTCGCTTTTGCAGATGGGTAAATGGAGGCAGCCTGGAGGGGCAGAGTGTGGTGGGGGTGGCCTTTAGGTGACGTGAGAGGGTTTGAGCTTCTGCTGAATGATACTTGCCACGTGGTGGCTGGCAGGCACTGCCTCTGACCGTTCTTGGCTAAGATCTTCTCCAGGGTCTTGTCCCTGCATCTCAGATGGATCCCAGAAGGAGGGAGGGAGCTGCCTGCAAATGATTTTGGCAATGGTTCTCCTGTGCAATTTGGAGTGCCTCTACTTTGAAGGCAGCACTGGGCCTGGTGTCTGTGCTGACGTTGGAGTCCATGAGAGCAAGCAGTTCCCCCAGCCAAGTATCTGCCAGGCTGTGTCGGGAGAACTTTTATCATTTCTGTCACAGACATCACAACTCGCTTGTCTTACCATACATCTTCCTAAATGTGACAGAATATTCAGCTGTTATTAATTGAATACTCTCTAATTTAACTGCTTAGCAGGAGAGAGAGTGACTGGTTTGTCTCAGCATGGAGAGCTGCCATTGGGTGTGCAGGAGGTTTTGAGGTGTGAGGAAGTGATTTGGGGAGCGAAATGGGGCTCTTGGACTTTTTCGTATGGGCTTCCTGCACTGCACAGGCCTGATCCTGAGCTTTATCCTGCCAAGGAAGGGCTCCAACATCTGCCATAGGTCCTGGCCCTAGGGTGCCTGGACAAGCCCAGGCTGGAGATACTGAGGACATTGCTGCCTCTCTACCCCATCCTGGCAAAGGTGAAGCAACAACCCAGGAGCATGGCTGAGAACTAGTGGGTGCCTGGGAGGGAAGGATGATTTGGACTGAGTTCGTCTCAACCTTCATTCAAGTGCCTGGATGCGGCATTTGTGGCGGATGAGTCCTTTCTTCTCTGCTGAGCTGCAGGGAGCACAGCCCCTTTGGTGGGCTACTCACCTGCATGACCTGGCTGGCTGCTTGATCCTTGGCAGATCCCAGTTACGGCTTGTCTTACTCCTCCTCTTTAACATCTATCTCCAGAAGCTCCAGGGATGTCCCATGTGCAAACTGTTTTTTATGGCAGAGTTGCTGAGAAGTTCAGCTCCTTTGTAGGCTGTGAGAGGCATCCCTCCTTGCTCTCACCTGCGTGCAGGCTGGCGGGGGACCATCTCCTCCAGCTTACCCCAGCCCCGTGCCTGCCTGCACATGAGCTGCTCTGCCAGAAAGTTCAAACCTGGAGTCAAGTTTATTGTTTCTATCTCGTTTATTTTAAGTATAGTTTTACACTTTATTATATGCTGTGACATCTTAAATGGAGCCTGTCACTCTATCTTGACTACTGCTAGGGGCTACAGCCACTTACTGTGTCAGGCTTTTCAGCAGCCCTGATTAACGATATCAAAACGAATGGATCCCAGCACAGGCACCAGCACGAAAATCAAGGGGTGATTTGCATATTCAGATGGTGCATGTCATCAAGAGGTGATGGCTGGTGCAGAGACTGCACCAACACCCCTGTGGATCCACGGATCTGCTGCTGCACATCCCTCTCTGTGGGACCTGTGTGTCTTGGTAAGGTTGGTGCACACCTTACACACGTTTGTATGGTTGGTGCATGCCTACATCTGGTTTACTTGGTGTCTTCAGCCAAAAGGAAGAAGCCTTACCCCTTCTTTCCCAGAGTTTTTTTCATCTCCCTGGATAATATATCAATTAGGTTAGCTAAATGGAATAATATTTTTTTTTTTCCTCTCATGAGCCTGTTGGGATATATTGCAGCATTACCCATATGAATGTTTCTCTTTTTTGTGTCCTTTTTATTTTTTTTTTTCCCCTGAAAGTAACATTTTGTTAGGTTAATTCATGCACTGGAAAAACAAACTTTCTGTTCTTCCAGTCCAATCTCCACTTACAAGTCAGGTTTTTGTAACCCTGTCATTAAAATGCGAGGTAGCCTACAGTAATTTGAATATTTCATTCTGCCGGCTGCTAATGCACTCTGCATTACAGATGGTACTTGCTCCATCCTTCTGGACTGGGTTCAATTATAAATGAAAGTAGGGAGCTGAGATTTGTCTTTTTGTCTCTGCTTAGTTGGAATAACACAATAAAGCTTGATGGGTAGGAATTCCTCAAGCTGCCTCCTCTTTGCCTGCGATGTCTCCCATGTAGCTTTCTCCTCTCCGTAGCAGCTCCCGCTTGCCTTTCAACTCGAGCCTGGAGTATTTGGATTGGCAGTGGCAGAGACTTTCACAAGTCATTTTTGGCTGCGATCCGTTGTATCCCCTTTTCTGGAAGTGCTCAGTACAGTCTTCCTTTATCTCTCTGTTTATTTGCTGGCCTCTGCATCCTCTTTTTGCATCCCAGACAGGGAGCAGTGGTAGGAGAAACCTGCTTTGGTTGGAGAAGGAAGTTGCTTCATGGCTCACATGATGATGGGGCCACTCCTGGAATGGTAGGGGATATCTCTGCCCTACATTGTGATCCTTTCTAAACCAGGACAGCAGCAACAACCCAGTCTTCAGATGGAGAGAAGTGATGGGGATGCAGAGCAGTCGCCCATCACAGGGTTGCTGCTGTGGACTAGTCCCAAATAATAACTCGTCCCAGTCCCCTGAGAATGACAGGCCCCTGGAGATCCAAAGAAAGCATTTACCTCTGCTCCGTGATTAACAAAAAGGGGGGTCAGGAGCCTACAGCCCAGCTGCACAGGGGCTCTATATTACATACAGATGCCTTCCCCGTCCAGTTAAAGCAATATTGCTGAGGGAGTCAGAGGAGGTGAGGGCAGGGCTTTCAATTTGGTTTTACATTTACAAGGACCAGATGGCCTCGCTGGAGATGATCTTTGATCTGAGACGCAGCCGGAGTTGGGCAAAGAGGGTTTGGGTGTTGTTTTGTTTTTTGTTTTTTCTTCTCCCTTTTAACTCTCCTCTCTGTTTATGGCAGGGGCCTTTCTTATGGGAGCAGGGGGGAGCTGTGTGTCCATCTGTCTGACCAGTGTCTCGTGGGGCTAGGTGTCAGCCTCCCTCTGCCCCAGGGTGCTGCTTGACTGTGTGGACGGGTGGGCTTGGTGGTAAAGCTCTGAGCGAGATCGTCCAGGGTAGAAGGTAGAGCCAGATCCTATTACTTCACCACCCCACAGCACGGAAATCTGCGTCAACAACCTCTTGCGAGGAATATAATTAAACACACTGAAGCGCCTCCAAACAGAAATGCCGCTCGTTGATCCTTTTTCATTTTTTTTTCCCTATTTTCTCTTGTGTCTTTCACCCTTCCAGCAGCATGGAGGTGCAGGGGCTCTCTCCTTCCCTTTTGCCTTGCCTGTTTTTTTTTTTTTGTTTTTTTTTTTTTCTTTTCCC
>VWZI01005067.1:687137-709265 GCA_013396835.1 Psilopogon haemacephalus
TTTTTTTTTTTCCTCTTCCCTCCACATGTTTTGAGCAGAGAAGGAGCAAAGGCAGCCGATCCTATTTCACAAGTGCTTGGACTCTTGCAGCACTCTCCCTCCTGTCCAAACAGATCGTTTACAGAAGGGGCCTCTATTTAAAGAAGGAACTGAACGTTCGGAGCTGTTCTCTGGTCTTAAAACGCTGCCGACCGGCTGTTGCCTTTCAAAGAGTCAGGCTTTGTCTGGCGCACTCGAGGACCAGGTTTGATGCCAGGCTCAGCAGGTCCACGCAGTAGTGCGAAGGACTGAGTGTCGCACAAAAGATGTGCTCATTTATTTGCCTGAGATGAAGTAATCCCAGCAATGCTGGGTTCAGCGTAGAATACCTTGGCCATGGCAGCTTGACAGACCATCTAGGCTTGGGTGAACTTCATCTCTTTGTGGTTCTGTGAGCGAGACAAGCTTGCAAACCAAGCAGATGGAAGAAGAGCTTTCAGGTGGGCTTTCTCATCTATGTGTAGCCTAGAGAGAAGGATCTTATGCATAAAGGAAGCCTGTGAAGAGCTAGAGGAACGCTTAGTACTGGAGAGCTTTGGTACTTCTAGAACACAGGAGTGGTATCCCTTCAGGCTCTAGGTTCTGTCATCTGGGTGACATCTCTAAGGCTGTGAAGTGGCTTATTGTTGTCCCAGTACAGACCACCACTGAAAGTAGGTGCCTGAGGTTGTCTAGTGGCTGGTGAGCTTCATCTAAATGGTGGCTACACTACAGGAGGTGGAGTGGGATTGCCAATGCCTATAGTTATGGTTGCTTCTTGTACTTTGGGTTTGGGTATCTTCATAGGCATATAACTTACTTTAAAATTTTTCATGGAGAGGTATTTGGATCACTTGGTACCATGGCAAAGGTGGGCATGGGGAGGGGGGATGATTTCTAATATGCCTGGAATGGGAGACCTTGTCTCTCAAGGAAGAGCAGTGTCTAGTCTCCTCATGAGGCAAAAACTCTGAGCCAAAGGATACAATTACCAATAGTAGATGCTTCTGATCCTTTCATACTTGTAGGGGCTGTAATCATCTCCCCTTTGCCAGGACAGTAGGTTTATTACTACAAAACCTGTCCCTGAAGTTTCACCCTGGATGGAGAGTCTTTGCTTAACAGTTGTTCCTTTCTCTTTTGTATGTTCCATGTCTGCATATCGAAAAAAAAAAAAAAAAGGTTATACTGTGTCTGGAGCCACTTTCTCCAAGTACTGGAGGACGAGGCTGCCTTCAAGCAAGCAGAACTCTTGGGTTGCATGATAAGTTTACTACTGGAAATGGGAATGCAGTTCTCAGTGATTCTGGGCACAGTGTGCACCAGTAAGTAAGAAGTGTCGGGGACTCTTGGCAGCGAAAGATGATGTGGCCCTTTGGCACTCTGCAGTGGGAAGCTGTGACATATCTGTCCTCAGATTTTGGTAAAGATGTCTGTAGTGGTTCTGTGCTGCTTGGGATGAAAAGCCTCGCATGTTATTTCTTGGGATGGCTTGGCTCTGGGACCTGGAAAATCTCTCATGTATTGCACAAAATCCTGAATCTAGTCCATGGCAAGGCCATCACGGTTGCGGTGCAGCAGCCTCACCCATGGCCATGTGATGGGCAGCAGGTACCTTCACATTATTCGGCAAACGCAGGACTTGAGTGGGACATTGCCATCTAATGAGCTCCAAGCCAGCTTTCCTTGGGTGGAGCCTCACAGGTTATTTTATTTGAAGGATGACAGCAGAAAGGTATCTGAAACACAGCTTCTCAGCTCGGTCTCTCAGCACTCTTGCACCTAAGACTTCCTTGCCCTGGCTGCTTTGTGCATTGAGCAGCCGGTCACAGGCAGAGTGTCCAGGGGAGATGACCTTTCAGAGAGGGGAGTGGGCTGGAAAGGCAGCTTCCTTCTGGGGAAAAACCTCTCTTTGTTCCTTCTCGGTTTTCAGGGCTTGGCCTGGGGCGGTTGAAATGGGACCCTTGTCCTCAGAGGGGCTCTGGAGGCCCTGCTTCTCATTAGCAGATGCAGTTCATTCAAAGGACCCATTTCTTTTCAGCAGGGAGGATTCATATGCAAAGCACCGTGCAGATCCCAGCCCTACTGGCGTTCAGAGTGGGGGTGTTTATGGTTGGACAGGTTCTGGGAGCAATCCCATCTTTTGTTTGCTGATTCGTTCCTGCAGGGCTTGGGGAGCCTCATGTCCACTCCATGCTCCAGGACAAGATGTCTTTCCAGGCACCACCAAGTCCTCAGGCATCTCCTGAGGTGGAAACAATGACTTATTCTGTCCATCAGGGACAATTTACTCTCTTGGTGCTGCACAGGTGTTCCATCACCCAAACTCCACCGGGGAAAGTGAGGTCCTGACACAGCAGGGACCAAGGCAAAGCCCTGTGTTTAGCCATCTGCTCTTCTGATCACAATAGCAAATTACACTTTTTTTCCCCATGTCACAATCTAGGCATGGAAAAAATCCCAGGCACACTGCAAGAGGTGTGAGAAAGGGAAATACGTGTGCACATTTGTGTTATCTTTCTCCCCTCCGCTGCCTCTAACGTCAATTTACTGTCCTAGCCACCAGCTTTTCACCACCGTGGATTAGCTACTCCCCTGAGCCAGGCCTGCCCTTGTGGTCAATTAGCTGAATTACAGCTTCTGCTCCAAACAGCTGGATGTCGGTCCCGTCCCCCATCCCCCTTACCCATGGCAAGGGTTGGGGCTAAGTGGAGGAGAGTGGGATGGAAGAGGCAGGGTGGCCGTGGGCAGTCTCTTGTGGTGTGGTCGGTGTGGCTGGAGAATTTGAGACCCGCTGAGTTAGCCTCTGCAGATAAGGGATTGATGACGCTTTGCAGCTGTAACTGGAGCCTGCTAATCCTGCCCTGCTTAGGAAAGGGAAAGCTGCTCTGCAAGATAAGCCGAGAGAGGATTGCTCCAGCCTGCTTCAGCATAGCTCCCGAGCATCAGCCTGCTTCATGGCCAGACCACAAGCCTGGTGTGGGAATGTGTGGGCTGCTCAGTGAAATGTGCACGTGGACAAAATTTATCTATGCTTTTCCGAAGGAGGAGTGCCACTAAGACAGGTTTGACCCCTTTGTGCCCACAGTTTGCCTCTGGGGTGATGAGTCTCTGGTTTACAGAGTATTATTGGAGGAAGTGGATTTGCTTAATTAGGTGGAGCTGTAAGGGTTTGCTATTCCAGGAGAATGTAGCAAAGATGGGCTTGAAGCTGCTGTAACTGGAAAGAGAGGAGGTGTTTTGTCCACTAGTGGGGTGATTGGCCTGGTTTGGTTGGCTTGTTTTTAATGACTTCCAGCCTGCTTTCTGCCCCTTAACTACCTCTGCTAAGCAATCTGCTTGTGGTGCAAGGGGTGCGATCAGCTCTGGTTTCTGAGTGTACCTGCCCTCAGATCTCAGGTGGGAGCACAACAGCTGGGACTTTCACTGCTAAAGGCAATGGGAGTTGACCACCAGCTTGCAGTGAAGCATCCATGAGTAGACCTAGCTTGTGGAGTCAAGATTGGAAAGAAAAATTTCATTAATATTAAAAATTTGATCTGCAGTGCTTCTTTTGACCACAGTGTACCAAGAACCAGGTGTGTAGGGACAGGGTCTAAAGTTTCTGTACCCATCTCAGTTACTAGCAGGAGCAGGATGGTAGGACTGGAAAAATGAGCTCATCAGCATTCATTCAGCTTCTCAGGGAGACACATTTCTCAGGGAATCTATTTTTTTATAAACACTGCAATGCTGTGCCTAATTTTTCTGTCTATTTTGGATCATTTGGGGGGAATTTCTTCCTGCCCCAAAGTGTTAGTGATGATTTTCCAGACCTTTTGATCAATTTGCTGCTATATCCTTGCTTGGTATGGCAACCCTTTTGGCGTTTGGGATGGGGTTGGGAGAAAACTGGTGCAGGCGCTTTGCTAGTGCTATGAAAATGCGGCTCTCTTCTGCAGCTTCCATGGCACATGTAGACTGCATCCTCCTGAAGTGATAGAGAGCTTCTGTTGACAGCTGAGAAACTTTTAGGCATGTGATAAATTGCATTTTAAGGGTAATTTAGATTTTTTTTCCTTTTGGGTTGGATTGAGCAAATAATTGGGACTTCTCCACCTTAGAAACATGGGAAGCTACTGGTTTGGTTGTTTTGAAATTGACTGAAGATTTTTTATTAAAGAAAAAGGAGGTGGGGGAAAACAATGTGGAACAGGAGGAATCACAAAATCACAGAACTTCAGAGGTTTGAAGGGACCTCCAGAGATCGAACCTCCCTGCCAAAGCAGGATCATCCAGGGTGGCTTACACGGGAATGCATTCAGGTGGGTTTTGAAAGTCTCCAGAGAAGGAGCATTCCCAACCTCTCAGGGCAGCCTGTTCCAGTGCTTTGTCACCCTCACTGTAAAGAATTTTCTCCTCATGTCACTTTTGATTCAGGAAGCAATTTTGAGTTTGGGTTGTTATACAAATTTCCAAAACTGAGGGTGTGAAGGTGCTGGGGGAAGTGCCACTGTCTTGAGGATCTGTTGCTTCTGCTGTTGGTCATGGCCTTGGTTGGGTTTCTACTAGGGCTTGTTAGCTATGACTGGAATTGGCTTCTGGGTCTAGATGAACTCTGAACTGATGTGACTTGCTTCTGTCTCTGTGGGGTTACATATCACAGTTAGGTGTGCTGTATGGACTCCTCTGGAGCAGGTCCAGAACAGAGCAATGAGACTGGTGAGGGAGCTGGAGGAAAAGCTGAGGTTGTTGAGCCTGGAGAAGAAAAGACTTAGAGGGGACCTTATCACTCTCTACTATAATCAGGTGGGGGTTGTGCTGTTCTCCCAGGCAACTAGTGACAATACAAGATGGTGTGATCTGAACCTGTGCCAGAGGAGGTTTAGGTTGGCTATTAGGAAGCACTGCCTCACAGAAAGGGTGATTAGGCACTGGAATGGACTGCCCAGAGAAGCGGTGGAGTCACCATCCTTGGAGGTCTTTAAGAAAAGATTGGATGTGGTGCTTGGTGGCATGGTTTAGCTGATGTGGTGGTGTTAGGTTATAGGCTGGACATGATGATCTCAGAGGTCTTTTCCAGCCTCAGTGATTCTGTGACTTGAAGGAACAATTCTCCACCTTCAAAAGCATTTCTCACAAAATAGTTGAAGTGCTTTGTTTCTAAGCTGTCCCGATGGACACTCTTGTGTTGACAGAGGAGGTGATTTTGTGAGGATCTGGGGTAGCTTTGCAGTGCTTACTGGTACAAACATCTCTTGATTTGTTGCCAAGATTTTGGGTTTGATTTATGGCTTTAGGTCCTGAAAGATGATGACAGAAACAACCCATCAGTTTCACAACATTCCTCTTTTTTTCTGGAAGATAAATAAAAAAATAAGTAGATGCACAAAAAAGCTATTTTGCCGACTGAAATTTTCCATGCCTCAATCTCATGGCAGCCTATTTTGGAAAATCTGAGCAAAAAAATCTGTTCATCCATGAGTAAGTTTTGGAAAGGTTGGAGTGAGGAGGGGAACCTTTATGTCAATTGTAAGGAAAAAAACCAACTTTTTCTAATTCCTCCTTTCTGGAAAGGTGTGTGTGCATGCATTTGGAAGTTTCTGGCTTCCATTTTTTTTGGAAATAGATATTTGTGTCTTGATGTTGATTTTTGTTGTGGCTTTTCATAAACATGTTGAATAGCCTGGAGAAGAAGAGGCTCAGGGGAGACCTCATTGCTGTCTACAACTACCTGAAAGGAGGCTGTGTCCAGGTGGGGGTTGGTCTCTTCTCCCAGGCAACCAGTGACGGAAGAAGGGTGGATAGTCTCAACTTGCACCAGGGGAGGTTTAGGCTGGATATTAGGAAGAAGTTCTTCACAGAAAGAGTGATTGACATTGGAATGGGCTGTCTGGGGAGGTGGTGGAGCCACTGTCCCTGGAAGTGTTTAAAAAGAGACTGGATGTGGCACTTGGTGCCATGGTTTAGCTGATTAGATAATGTTGGGTGTTAGTTTGGACTTTGATGGTCTTGAAGGTCTTTTCCAACCTGATTGATTCTGTAATATAAACCAACCAAGGTGATTATTTAACATAAAAAAAGTGCTCCACCTTGGTTACCAAGATTGTTGATGCCCATTGAAGGTGGGCACTGTGTGCTTTCCTGAGAAGACATTTACGTTGGCATCTCTTGCATAGACCCTTGAACTGGTGGTGTGAAGACTCAGCTGGAGGTGCTTTAGTATCCTTTATGAAGCTCTGAGAGTTCATTTATTCCTCCTTCCTCCTGAGTGTAGTGTCTTGAAAGTGACCTTGTGTTCAAAGAGGAGATCCAAGACACCAGATTTTCTCTTCTGTCTGGGATTTGCTATTGCAGAAGAAAGTAGGCTGCAAATACACCTACCTAGGAAAAAAACCTGGAGTTTAAGTGTGTATGTGGGGTCTGGGGGCTTTTCAGCACAAAGAAGTTTGGGAAGACCAGCTCAAGCCCATGCTATCATAGATCAGTCAGGAGAAGAAAAGGCTCCAGCGAGACCTAATAATGGTCTTCCAAAACCTGAAGGGGGCCTACAAGAAGGATGGTGAGAGACTGTTTACAAAAGCCTGTAGTGGTAGGACAAGGGGTAATGGCTTCAAACTAGAGAAGAGCAGATTTAGATTGGATGCTAGGAACAAGCTCTTTACCATGAGGGTAGTGGAACACCGGAACCGGTTGCCCAGGGAGGTGGTTGAGGCTCCATCTCTGGAGATACTCGAGTTGAGGCTTGACAAGGCTCTGGGAAACCTGATGTAGTTGAGGATGTCCCTGCTGACTGCAGGGGGCATTGAACTAGATGACCTTTCGAAGTCCCTTCCAACCCAAACCATTCTGTGATTCCAGCTCTCCCATTTTCATACTAGGTTCAATGCTGTTAATCTTCAACGTTCACAAATGTGGAGTGAAGCTCCAGGAAGTATTGAGATCAGCGTAAAATAAGGTGATTCATGACTTGTGGTATTAGCAGGGACATTCACTGCATCGAGGCTGTCCTCTTGGCTGGCTGTTGGTCTAGACGTAGTAAATATGTTCAAGGAAAACTAGTGAGCTCTTGTGACTCTTGAAGTTGGGTCTTCATAAGCCCAAGTGAATATTGCAGATGGTAGTTAAATTCCAAAAGACCAGAAGAGGGCTAATGTTGATTGTGTGTTTTGAAGTCTGGCTGTGAGCTGTGTGAGTCTGGCAGGAGTTTTGGAGTTCCTGGGTAGAAGCTGCCATGTCTTCATCCTCCCTACCACCCTGGAGGGACACCCACCTGTCCAGGAAAGGATTTAGGCTGAACCTTGTTTATCCAGTGTGTTGTTGACTTGTCCATGCTTCAGTGACAGATGAGTTCCTTGGTGGGGAAGGAGGCATCTCACTCTACTTGATGAAAGCAGCCAGCAGTGCTCTATCAGCATGTCAAACATCTCTGGTTTTCCCATGGGAATGTCACACAAAAGGCCATCACAGCCCAAGCAGAGGAATTTTCTGCCTCTCTTGAAACTCTGTGTTGGGTGAGTTGTTCTCCCCCCCGTATATCTTAGGCACAGTGGAGGCAGGAAAGAAAACCCTTCTGAAAATCACAACCTAATTACTCCCATCTGCTCCGGCACTGCTTCCCATTTCTGCCTGCCAGGATGCTTGTCTCTGATGCTAAGTAGCACATTATTTTCGATAAGTTGCAATCATTTACTTGAAATCTCCTTCTCCTTTAAAATGTCCCCCTGGAAAGGCAATTCAGCAAGTTGGGAATGGGCAGAAACAACCACGAGAAAACCTGTCCAGAAGCAGCCCAGTGTGGGCAGGATGGAGAGCGCTCATCCAATGCTCATTAAACCTCACAGCAGGTTTCTTCCAAGGGTGCTTTTGTTTAAATGTCCAGCTGCTGCAACCAGCCCTTGGCTGGTGGTGTCAGCAAAGTTGTAGGAGCCAGATCATGCAGTTGGGAGGGGATCTTAACCAGGAGTCAGAGCAATTCCATGGGACCACACTTTTGACTGCTGGAAGTCAATGGAGAGTTGAGGAACCAATGGCCATGCCGGCTTTGGAGGACCTCTTCTTTCATCATCAAGTCAGGTTGGCTTCATGCCATTAAGTGTGTCTTCTTATGCCAAGATGTCCCTGTTGCATCCCTGAGGAGGCTGTTCCTGCTGCTCCACCTTGCCATAGCCTCCTCTAGTGTCTTCTGCTTGGTCTTTGGCTTCCATTCTTCTGTTCTTGGATGGCTTCTAACTGTGTATGGGCACACACATGCAGCAACACCGAAGGGGAGACATGGGGATGAGAAGTGGCAGGGAATGCTGTACCACTGTAGCTGACCATTCCCTTGCCAGTGGATATATCCCATGCTGGAAGTCTGGCCGGGACAGGATCCTGCTTTCCACATCTCTTCAGCTTGAGGGCACTGACTACAGTAGGAGAAATTGTACTTCCTGGAAGAAAGGTAGAGCTTGGAGGTTTGAGCATCCTTTTTTGTTGTAACTGCTGAGCTGCAGTCTCCTGCTGAGCTACTGCCATCAACTCAGGTCATGTTTCATTGTCTTTATGATGTTGTTCTGCCTGTATTGCCTGTGCACCTCTGAGCTGAAAGATTTGGAGGGGCTGGAAATTAAAGAGTTTCTAAGAGTTGGGGTGGCCTGGGAGAGGAGGTTGTATGCTTGGCTCCTGTGCAAGCTGGCTTCTCAGGTCTTTTTGGAGAGAAGTCATGAAGCAGATTCTCCTGAAGGCTCTGCTAAGGCAAATGGAAAAAAAAGGAGAGATAATTGGTGGTACCCAGCATGGTTTCACCAAGGGCAAATCATACCTCACAAATTCAGTGGCTTTTTATGATGAAGTCACAGCAACAGTGGACAAGGGAAGGAAGGGCAACTGACATAATCTACCTGGACCTGAGTAAGATGTTTGACTGTCACCCATGATGTCCTGGTCACCAAACTGGTAAACTTGATGGGTGGAGCACTGCTGGATAAGGAACTGGCTGGATGGTCACACACAGAGAGTGGTGATCAACAGCACAATGCCCATCTGGAGGCCAGTGACAAGTGGCATCCCTCAGGGGTCAGTGCTGGGACCAATGCTGTTTAACATTTTTGTCATCAATATGGGCAGAGGAATCAGTGCACCCTCAGCACGTTTGTGGATGACACCAAGCTGTGTGGCACAGTCAACTTGCTAGAGGGCAGGGATCCATCCAGAGGGACCTGGACAGGCTGCAGAGGTGTGCCCAGGACAACCTCATGAAATTCAACAAGGCCAAGTGTAAGGTCCTGCACCTGGGTCAGCACAATCCCAAGTACAACTACAGGCTGGGTGGTGAGTGGCTGAGAGCAGCCTTGAGGAAAAGGACCTGGGGGTCTGGATTGATGAGAAGCTCAATATGAGCCTGCAGTGTGAGTGCAGCCCAGACAGCAACTGTGTGCTGGGCTGCAGCAAGAGCAGCATGGCCAGCAGGGTGAGGGGGAGGAATTCTCCCCCTTTACTCTGCTCTCGTCAGACCCCACCTGGAGTACTGTGTGCAGTTCTGGAGCCCCCAGCACAAGAAGGACATGGAACTGTTGGAGCGAGTCCAGAGGAGGGCTACGAAGATGCTCAGAAGTTTGGAGCAGCTCTGCTATGAGGACAGGCTGAGAGAGTTGGGACTCTTCAGCCTGGAGAAGAGAAGGCTTCAAGGAGACCTTGTAGTAGCCTTCCAATATTTGAAGAGGGCCTACAGGAAGGCTGGGGAGGGGCTATTATAAGGTCTTGTAATGACATGACGAGGGGTAATGGATTTAAGCTGGAAGAGAGGAGATTTAGATTAGATGTTAAGAAGAAGTTCTTTACAGTGAGGGTGGTGAAAAATTGAAACAGGTTGCCCAGGGAATTTGTGGATGCTTCCTCCTTGAATGTGTTCAAGGAAAGGTTGGATGAGGCCTTGAGTGACCTGTTTTAGTGGGAGATGTCCCTGTCTATGGCAGAGGGTTGGAACTAGGTGATCTTTGATGTCCCTTTCAAAACCTAAACCATTCTATGAAATGCTTCCAGGAAAATGGAGTAAATAAAGCAGGGAATGTTGACAATTACTTAGAGGACCAGAAGAAGTCTGGTAGCCATATTTGTGGATTTCTTAGGTGTTTTCACAACCCCCAGGCAGGCATGCGTCAGTACCTTCTCTGGCAAAGCTTGTTTCGCCTGCCCTGTGGCCTCCACGCTGGATGTATGTCACACTGCATGGCTGCCCTAGCACTTGTGAACATGAGGCATGTGTTGGCATCTCATGTAAGCATGGAGCTTGCTGCTTTGCAGGTGCTCCTCAGAGATAGTAATGTTAGTGGGAAACATCTGGGGGCATATTAAAGCTTTGCTGACTTGATGCAGCTTCCATCCACTGTCCCCGAGTTGCAGGGTAGGCAAGGAGACAGGCATCTATGTTTTGGCTTTGTCTCCTCACCTCATTCCCAGAGGCCAGTCCTTCTACGACCTCTCTGCGTCCTGTATCACAGCCACACTGCTAAGCCAGCCTAGGACTGAGACTTGAATGACACTCTCTACACACTGTGGCTGTGATACCTCAAGAGGGAGAAGAAGCAAGTGTGTGAGCTGGAAGCCATTTCCCAGCTGCTAGAATAGCTCTCCATGACCCTGGTGACGTCTGTGACCAGACCGCAGGCTGGTGGCTTGGCAGTCCCCAGCAGCTGGCATCAGTGCCAGTGACCCTGATCCGACCATGCTCCTCAGTTCCCCACTATGGTCAGCACTTTGCAGTGGTGCAAGGTGTGCAACTTGGCTTTGCTTTTTAAAATGCATATGTATATATATATATGTATGTGCATTTACCCGTGTGTGCGTGTATGTTTATATAGTTTTCATTTATTTTATATACACATATAAATGGATTTGGAGGCAGTGGGGGACCTCGGTGAAGGCCGAGCACCCTCTAGTGGCATTTGTCACTGCTTCGGGGCCTGCCAAGCCAGCAGGAACTCAGCCAAGGACAGAAAGTCTTGCATGAATTTTCCTCCCCGCCGGCTGCCAGTAGCTATCTTTCTTTTTGTTCTTACCTTCCCCCTCCACCCTGCATCTATTTAGTTGGGATCAGCACATGGTGGGTCATGGGAATGCCAGGGCAGACATGCTGTGGGTGCAGCTGGACCGTCAAGGATCACTCTGCTTTATTTATTGCATTTTAATTTGGTGGGAAAGCCACAACGGGTTGGGTGCTGCCTGTGTCAGCCCACCCTGACACCCCAGCTGGCAGAGCAGGAGCCAGAGCCTGTCACAGGGGGCAGTTGTGAGGGTGAGAAGTGCCGAGCACCCTGAGCATCCTGGCAAGAGGTAGATTGGAGCTGGGCACAGCACTGGGAAGATAAAAAAGGAGCTTTTAAATAATCATTTTGTCTTCTCCTCGGCTGAGTGCAGCCTTTGAGGGATAAATAGTGCGCATCAGTTCTGCTTAGCCACATTGGCCTTTCCATTTATTTACTCCCCAGCCATGTTCTCAGCCAACAACCAAGTCAAGGGCATCCCTACATGGTCCCAGCTGGGTTTGGGTCTCTGCTGCAGGGATTGGCATCCCTCTGTTGGTTGCTGGGGATGCAGAGCACAGCCAGTGGGTGCTGGTCCCAGTGTATTGCACAGCAGTAAAGCACAGGGGTTATGCAGTGCTTTTGATCAGGAAGCAGCTCTCTAAACATAAACTAATTAATCACTCCTGCCTACCTGTCAGGTCAATGATTCCTGAGATTTTTAATCTAAAAATATTTTCCCTTTTGAAATCCAGATGCACCTGTTTTTGGCAACTCCATGTTTTGATTTGTTTATTTGGGGGGTTATAATTTTTTTTCTTTCTCCTGTGTTGCTTTGCATTTGGGCTTTTGATGTGCTTTAGTTTAGTGGTATTTTTGCTGTCCTGGAAGAATAGCAATTTGATTTTTTTTTTTCCCCCTAGGAAGTTAGTCTCTCACATTCTAGCACTTCCCCACTTATCTCCTGTTAAGGATTTTAGCTACATTCACCTCCTGTTCCAGGTTATGGAGTGCAGACCATAAAACATTTTCTGGATAGAATCTGAAGCCCCTTGGATTTATTCACCAGCAAAGAACATGGCTGCGTGCCAGTGGTGCCATAGGAAGCCTCCCATGGCAGGGGGAAAAGCTAATCTTGTATCCTCAGGGCTCAGCAACTGGCACCCAGCTCCCAGTCTGACACCATGCCCCCATCCCTCCACACAGAAATAATACTCCCTGGTGTGGAATTATTTATGACTAACTCATGGGCAATATTTTTCTAGCTTTCCTTTTCCCCAACCTTCCCACCTTTGTGGGCACTGGATATTTTAATCACAAAAATGCCAATAAATGGAAAGAATATATTCAGTAGAGTTTGAGGCTTTAAACAAAAAAGGAGGGGGAGTAGTGTTAGCCAAGCCTCTCAACAAGGTCTTTTACTTCCATTTTACACTGATGGTAGCTGTGTTTAGCTTAGAGTGATGAAGACCGTGCTTAGTATATGGTCTTTTTCTTTTTAGCTCCTGTGCTTTTTACTTCTTATTGCCAGCTGATTTTTGCCTTTTTTTGTTTTGTTTTCATGATGAGAGAAAAAAATCACTTGGTTTTGTTTATACTTCAGAATTAGGGGGTCAAATTCATCTGGAGTGGCAGGCATGGTTCTGTTAAAATCCATGCAGCCTTTCCCCGTGCTCTGCATGTGTACCGGTGTGTGTTCAGGGGAATGTTAGGGTTGTATACAAAGTGCTTTGAGCTTCCCATCCTGAGATGTGGAAATAATGTTCAGTTCTCTTAGGAAGTGCCTTTTTGATCCTCATCAAGGATTTATTTGATTTATTTTGCAGCTGTGGACACCTACACATGGGTGCATGTGGAAATCTCAGGTTGTGCCTCTGTGGGGACACACACAGAGGAGCACATAGGGTACCTCTCTTCTTCAGGCCTGGGAGACTCTGAGCAGCTGAGATGCTCCCTTCCCCCCAGCCTCCACCCCCTTCCCCAAGAAAGCCCTTGCAGAAGGACTTTCACTCAAAACAATCATTGAGATGGGGAATACAAAGAAGAGAGGAAAATTCTCTCCTCAGAAAGTCGCTCTGAAAGGATTAATTTATTGCTGCCTCTTTTCTCAGCACAGTTTAGGATTCCCTGGAATGCCTGAGTTCTAAAACAGAAAGCATTTTCCAAAGAATTAAATTTCTTTTGTATGTTTTTTTGCCTGGTTTTACACTATGTGGCTAAAAGCGTGGCCTTGCAAGCCCACTCCATCTGTATTTAAATGTGGGAAAATGGAGCCACAATCAGCCCTGGAGTCTCTGTGTCTTCCTCTGCCATCTGGGGTTGATGGCTGCTGCAAACGGTGTGGGGTAAGCAACATGTTGGGTGGCGTTAGAGAACCCCAGGGTGAGCTGAGGTCTGGGATAGAAAGGTGGGAGTCTCTAGCCCATAATTGAGTCAGGACATGAGTCTGGCAACAAGAACGGATGTGTTTCTTGTTTTTATGATTGGCAGTTGTGCTGCATACTTGAACACGAAGTGTGGCTTTCTGGGTTACCTCCGCAGTGAGCTCTCTGATGGTTCTGCCCTACTTCTTCCCTGCGGGAAGCTGGCATGTGCCCCTCACTGCTGCTTGGCTGAAGAGCCATGGAGCTATGCTTGGTAGTGAGCACTTGGAGCACCAGGACTCAGGCTGCCTGTTTGGGTACCCATGGGAAATGATGAAATGCCCCATTGATGGGCACTGAGCCCAGCTCATTCCACTAGGATGGGTATCCCCTTCCCTGAGCTAAGCCCTCGTTCCCTTTTGTGTCTCCTGCAGTGCTGAGTATCCGGGGAGCGCAGGAAGAGGAGCCCACAGACCCCCAGCTGATGCGGTTAGACAACATGCTCCTGGCCGAGGGAGTAGCAGGCCCCGAAAAAGGAGGTGGCTCGGCCGCTGCAGCCGCTGCTGCCGCAGCATCAGGAGGAGCAGGCTCCGACAACTCGGTGGAGCACTCCGACTACAGAGCCAAACTCTCCCAGATCCGACAGATCTACCACACAGAGCTGGAGAAGTACGAGCAGGTAACAGGCTCCTTCGTGGTGGACGACAAGGCTGGTAGTGGCGGGGCGGTGGGAGCGGGTTCTGGAGCAGCCAGCAGAGCCTCCGTCAGTTTCCAGCACCGTGAGGTGTGGACGTGAGCAGCCTGGATCGCTGCTGACATCTGTTGTTAGGAGCCTACCGGTAAATGCAGACTGTTGCTTGCTATTGCAGTGCAAACTAGCTCCTTAGCTGTGAGAGAGTTGTTTTTTATTTTGTGCTAGGATGCTGTGTGAGAATAGACTCAGAACGTATTGCCTCTTTGGTTTTCACTCTTCACTCCTCCCCTAACCCTTTGCCTAAAATTTGCCCTGAGAAAAGGAAGTCCTATTCGATGTCCTGGCTCAGGACAGGCATTTTTCCAAGCAAGGCTTGAATCAAGATCTTCCCTGCATATTTTTTTCTGCTTGAAAAGCTCTTTCTCTAGAGGAGAAAAAAAAAAAGTTTTTTTTTTTCCTTGTGGAAAATTACTCTTAGGAAAAAAGTACAAGCAAAACTTTGGGTCATGAATGCAGCTATGGGTAACAGTAACAACTGCATGAAAAGCTTCACAGGCCAGCACTCAAAACCTGTTTGTTTCAAATGTTTCCAGGTGTTTTGCAGAGATCTCCTCACTGCTGTGTGGCTTGCCTTTGTGATGAATGTGATTTCTGCTCTGAAGCTGTGCTTTATAGAGCATGAACATGGAAGTACCCCTCTTTTGCTTCGGTGCAGGACAGGCTCAGCAGCCAGAGGCCAAGCAGAATTTTGGGTCTCTGGTTTAATGCCATCTCTGCCAACATGATGGGGCTGTGAGCCAGTTGATGCTGCATGAGCCAGCCCAGCCCCCATTTTACCTGGTTAATTAGATGTGTGGGATGGCTGAGGCATGTCTTGCCCCTTCAGGTGTCATGTTGAGGCCGCTGATCAGGATATTCAGGCCTACACCTGATGTGGAGCAACCTTAGAGGTGTGCCTCTGGGTCAGGATGGTCAGGCAGGGCTCTAGTGTTGGAGAACCTGAGGATAGTCACACCATAAAAGGCTCTTCTGCAGAGGGTTAGAAGAGGAGGGGGGCGACAGGCCCCAGGGAGCGGCCAAGGGGATAGGTTGGAAGAATGACCTTTGGTGTCTATCCTCAGATCTTGCTGTCACTTCCTCAGGGCACAGAGAGTGGCTGGTGTGGTATAAGGGAGCCTCAGCCGTCTTGAGTGCATAGGAGTGGAGAGAGTGTCAGGGCTTACTTTCAGCCTCTAGGCTGAAGAGGGAGAGAGACACCCTATGTCCTTTGCTACTTAAGCCCAAGGAGAAACCCTGTCACAGGCTTCAGGGAAGGACCTTCTGCTCCTTCCTTCCCTTGGTTGAGAGCTTTTATTGTTTGCTTTTCTGACTTTTGTTTCAGCATCATTTTTGCTCCTCAAAGGAACATCTAGGCAAGAGAAGCCTTTACCCCAGGCCCATGGGGTGAGGTGGGCTACATCTTTCCTTCTCACAACTGGGGACAGGGTTGGGTTTGCCACCAATTTAATCCACAAACGACTGTGTCAGTCCACATCTTCAGTATCATCACCCACAGTCCTACAAGACTGGGGTTCAGGGTTTCTCAGTCTCCACTCCCCCTCCCTCCAATGCCATTGTCAGTGGGGTGAGGTTGCTCAGTGCCTGGCTTCTGACGGCATCTGGCTGCTACAGTGACAGCATAGCACTCACTGGCAATTTTGCCTTTATTGCTTTTTATTTCACACCAAGAGGAGATGAGCTGAAATTGCCAGGGCAATTTCCAGGGCAATTGCCAGGGCATCTAGGAGCAAAGAGGCACCTGGCTGAGAGCTCACTCTGGGAGATGGGAGCTGTCTGCTAGAGCTGGTGATGGGCTCTGCTGTCCTCAGGGATGTCTCCTTGTTGAGTCTGAGCTGTGAATGTGGATTCAGCTTGGACGGGTGGGAAACAGACAGTAAGTCAAGCCCGTGTTGCCTGTCCACAAAAATCAGTGTTTCTTTTCACTGCTAGCTGCTTTTTTCCCATCGTGAAGTGAGGACACTGCCCCTGCAGCAGCTGTCTGTGTCCCAGGAGCACTGACCAAAGGCTTTTTGAGCCATCAGTGTCTGAGTGCTGTTCTCAGCCTAGATTTTTGGGCTTGGTTGTCATTCCTGTGAGGTTCTTGTGGGGATGGATGAACGGGCCCTCATCCAGCCTCAAAATCCCTCTGTGTCCCTTCGACTTTTCTCACTGCCCTGTCCTCATAGCACAGCATGGGGACAGCAGGAGCAACCAGGCAGCGCTGTGCCAGCAGCAAACTAATTGGGATTATTACCTTCTTGCCCTTAGTTGTCAGAGCTCCTGCCTCACTCAGGCTTTAATTATTATTGTTATTTACTTCTTATTTGATGTGTTAAGAGCACGGAGCAGTGCTGTTGTCTCTGAGCTGTTCCTGTGAAGCACAAGGGGCTCTGCATGACGTGTCGTGCTGGGGCCCAGCTAGGGCAGCAAGTGCAGGGAGAGCAGGTCAAAAGGTTCATGGTCTTCCTCAGATAGGTCAACAGCTCCTTCAGTCTCATCTGGAAAAACAGTGTCTGGGACTTCCACTGTGCCTTGAGAGAGACCTAGGGCTTCACCTGCCCTTGCTCCATCTACAATCCCTGAGAGCAAAGACGTTGGCTTCTGCCTTTCTCAACACGTTTGTTGAGAGTCTCATGCCCTCTGTTTGGCAGATGAGAAAAAATTCTCTCCTTGCTGACAGCCAGCACACTCTTGCTCTGTGTTTGCCCTAACAAGCCCCAGCCATTAAAGCCTTTACTTGTGTCACCTCTCTGAGCAGCGTTGCCTCTATATTGTCCTCAACACCATGGAATGACCTTCCGATCCTGGGGTTTCTTTTGCTTTTCTTGCCATTCCAGGCATGCAATGAATTCACCACCCATGTGATGAACCTGCTGCGTGAGCAGAGCCGGACCCGACCTATCTCACCAAAGGAGATAGAGCGAATGGTGAGCATCATCCACCGCAAGTTCAGCTCCATCCAGATGCAGCTGAAGCAAAGCACGTGTGAAGCCGTCATGATCCTGCGCTCCCGTTTTCTGGATGCACGGTGAGTTCACCCCACCAAACACATCTTTCTCTCTATGCACCATGCAGTGCTGTTCAGGCCAGGGAGAGGTGTTTTGGGGTTCTGGAGTGAATTCAGGTCCATCTGGAGTGGGTGCAGAGGGGAGCAATGAAGCTGGGGAACAGCCTAGGGAATAAATCTTATGAGGAGTGACTGAGGGAGCTGGAAATGGTTAGTTTGAAAAAGAGGAGGCTGAGAGGAGACCTCACTGCTGTCTACAGCTACCCAAAAGGACGTTGTAGAGAGAACTCACCAAGCTGGTAACATGCAGGCTGTGACTTGGGCTGCAGCTTGGGATGAGGAGGAGAGGCAGCTGCACAGATAATGCCCAGCTCTAAATGGAACAGACTTCCCCAAGGATAAATTCTGCACTGCTTTGTCAGCACAGAGTTTTGCAGAGTTGCAGTGATGTGTATGACCAGGGCAGCCAGGTGTGGGGAGTCACCTTCCCAGGTGAAGGAGCTAAGAAATGGAGACTGACCTGCTTTGGAAGGTTCTGAGAGAGGAATTACATGCAAGGTGCAGATGGGAAGCTTCCTGGCCATGAATCTGTTGCACTCCCAGCTGCAGGAGACAGAGGAAAGGAAGCAGGGAAAACAGAGTATCTAAAGTTATGTTCCTGTTTCTGGATCCCTGGCACTGATTCCCTTTCCTTTTCCTTCTATTGCCCTCTCTTTCCTCGTGCCAAGGCGGAAGAGACGAAACTTCAACAAGCAGGCTACGGAAATCCTGAATGAGTATTTCTATTCCCATCTCAGCAACCCTTACCCCAGTGAGGAAGCCAAAGAAGAGCTAGCCAAGAAATGCGGCATCACAGTCTCACAGGTGAGAGAGCTCAGAAATGCAGCAAAGACAGCTACAGCTAATGGTAAAGCTCAGCATGGTGAAGGATACGTGAGCCTCAGTCAAGTCAGTCACATCCCATTCCTGAGCATTTAATTACTAAAGCAGGTGGCAGAGTTGCAGGCTGAAGCCATGAATGGAAAAGGAGAGTTTGGGAAAGAATTTAGGAGGGATAAAGACTTCATGGAGCAATGTCTGTGTGTGCAGCCAAGGTATTAACAGCACAGAAATTATATGGAATGACCCACAGAGGTAAAGTCTTCTCAAAGAACTAGTGCTGAGATGGCTTGCAAGAAGAGCTCATTTGAGCAGCAAATCCATTCTTCAAGCCAAGGGATTTGAAGGCAGTACGAAGAACTGCTCGGGTTTTGCTCAATAAGGTAGCATGGACAAGGTCATGGTGGGAAGAGTTTTGGTCATGGTGGGAAGAGTTTTGGTCAGACAGGCTAATGGTTATAGTTTGTGCTCAAAGAGGGTGGGCTCTCTCAGGGTTGTTTCTCTCTGTCATTACTCTTGTGCTGCTGAACATGACATCTTCTTGGCTTGCTTATCCCTCAAAGAAAGGTGGTCAATAAAGACAAATTGAATTATTTCCATACATTCCAGGCAGCCACATTCCTGGAGTCTGTTGCTTTGACCTGGGAGCTGCTAAGATTTGTGAGGAGTGCAGTCAGTCCTTGAAGTGTTCAGCTGTGCATTGCTCAGGCCTGTCCTTCTTTATACCACCTCTTTGTGGAGCATACTGCATGACTGAAAGCCAATCTATATGGCCTCTGGTAGTCTTGTCCTTGTGTGAGCTTAGTGCTCCCTCTAGGCTCCCACTGCCTTTCTCATCTTAGGCCACTTCCCAGCTCCAGGCACATGCCTGTTTGTCACTTGAGTAAACTGAAGACAGTGGTAGCATCTGGTGTCCTTGTGAGAGTGTGTCTGACTTGAGCAGGAGCAACAATATCCAAGGATAGGTGTCGTCACCATGTTGAATGCCTGCTGAGTCCCCTGGGTCAGAAGACCCAAGTGTTGATTTTACACGGAGTTATCTATGGGAAACAGCACATGCTGGCTTAAGTGAAACTGCACCTGGCCTGATGCTTCCCCTCTCACATTTAATTCATCTGTTCACACTTACAACTTCTCCCTTGCAAAGAGAAAATGCCCAGGAGAAATGCTGCATTTAGGATTTTTTTGATCACGCTGTTTCAAGGCTGCTTTGTGCAGCAGTCTCCAGGATCTTCCTCTTTTCTTCATCCAAAGGAGCCAGAAACAAACACACATCCCGGTCTCTGTTATTGCTGAAGCTAAGTGGGTACATGGGACTGCATGAATCTGTTCAAGGAGGAAGCAATGTTGATCTGAATTCAAAAGGCTAACCAAGGCTTTGCTTCACAACTTTTAAGATGATCACTTGTGGTGGCCATTTATCATAACTTCTTTCCCTGTGACCCTCAGAGTTTGCCCACTGACTGAAGCATTTGAAGACAGAAGAGTTGTTGTAGAGAAATGCCCAAGTGGGAAGATCATGAAGGAGTACATTGTCATTAATGAGAAAGCTTGACCAATAAGTAGAATGGAGCTCCTTGCAGACAGCACCTGCCCCTGGTGTCTTTGAAGTGTTCATTCTCTCATCTGTATTGGTGTTGGTCAGTTACTACCTTTTGTCTCTGCAAGCCTTCCTTTTCCTGCTCTACAGTAGCACAAGATTGTACCTGCAGTTCAGTAAATAGGTACACGAAGCCACCTCTGCAGCTTCACATGTATAGAAGCTGCTGCATGCTCTGGGAGTGTTGCAGATAGAAAGGAACAAAAACATGGGTTTCAGTTTGGCCCCAAGCCAAAACCATTTCCATAAGTTGAGGGAAAAATGTGAGTTTCCCAAGATGACCATCCAGTATTGTCTTCTGTCTTGGTGCTTAGACAGTCAATTTGGAAGGGATAACAATGATATGCTTGCTCACCAGCAAGCAAAGGCAGGTTGTCCTTGGAGATCCTCCAAAGAGGTTGATCTGCTAGTTCAAGATTGCAGCAACAAGCAATCCTAGGAGTGCTGAAGCTCTTCTGGGGGAGCTGAAATATCCTCTGGTATTTTCCAGTTTTCTTTTTCCTGATGAGCTTTCTTAAACAAGGCTGGTAGTGGCTGGAAGCTGTCTTCTGCTTAGAGATGAGCATGTAGAAAGACATTCCCCTGATTCTTTGTGCTCTGTGTTGTTGAAAAAGCTGAGAGCTGCTTCCCAAACTGCAAGCTGAATATTCCCAATGTATTCTCGAAGTTCTGGATGCTATGTCACAAGGAGCAAGTGAACAGGATTATTATCAGCAGGGACTTGGGAGGAATGCCGAGTTCGTGGTGGTACTCTGACAATTTCCCTGGGAAGCAGTTCTGCCCAGATACCACAGCCTGCTTTCCCAGACTTCAAAGTTAAGCTATCATTGTGCTGAAACTCTGACACGCAGACTTCGAGTTGTTTATCCAGACACCCGGCAGGCTGTCCCAGTGACCTTTCTGTCAAGCATTCATACTACTGATCCCAGGACAGTCTGCAAAGATCACTGCTTGGACCTCTTCTTGGGGCTTTCTGAAGTTCATACATCGTGTTGCTGCATGCCTAGGGAAATGGCTTTGCTGGACTGGCATGAGCAGAGCTGCAACATTTCATTCTGCCTTTGGATCTGACCCATCATTTACAGCCACCCCTGTGACTTGTGAAGTTCGTTGCCCTTCTTTGTCTTTTGAAATAAATCCTCTAGCTTCATTCAGGACACTTCTCGATGCATAGATACATCAGGCCCATGCTGGTCTCTGGGCAAACGCAATGGAAACATCTCCTGCCTTGTTCCAAGGGACACACTTGTTCTCTGGGACCAGACTGAGGTCTAAGGAGATGCCCTCTGCTCTCTCTCTAGCCTTCCCATGAAGCTAAAGTATGTTCAGCTGAATGAAGAACATCCACTTCTAGCCTTTTGCACTAATTTCACTCAGATGGATCAAAAGCAAAGCTTCAGTGCAAGACAAACTTATGTGTCAGCTAGGCCTGAATAACTTCACAGGATGTTCTCCCTAAAAGCCACACTGCATTCTCCAAAGGGAAGAGAAGGGGCATCTGGGAATTAGGACATATGTCCCTGTCAGAGAGATACTGGAGAGAAGGCAATGAAAAAGTTCTCCAAATGACACAAACTTGTTAAACTGTGCCGTTTCAGAGTCATTTGACTTTCTCAGGTGTTTTTTAAATCCATCTGATATTTTCCTGGGATGAGTCTAGTGGATCCTGTGGAACATCCCCTTAGTAGATGTCCTGTCTGCAGAGGAACCAAATATGCCTGCACAAACTCAGTGCTCCCAGTGGGGTCCCATCAGCTTGCTTGGGCTTAGTGTGGCACACTATTGTGTTGTGGGAACTGGAATTTACCCCCACAGTAAATAACCAAACAAACTCAGAACTTGGAAGCAAAATGAAAGTTTTATTTACAAAATTTGGCTTAAATATAGAAGTACAAAAGGCAGTGAACATGTACAAAGTATATTTACACACATTTACAACTCTACAACAATACAAGAACCCCCTTGTACAATAATTTAACTTCCTCTCATCCCAGGCAGCCCAAAGGAAATGCTAGCAGCCTTCTCCTCCCACCTTTCCCTTCCCAGTACCTAACAGACACAATATGAGTTAGTTGAGCCAACAGAGGGTCAGAAGAGAGATAAGAGAGCCATGCAAGCAAGCAAACCTGCAGAGAGAAAGAAAAGAAAAAGGGCAAAGCAAGTTTGTGCTACCAAGTTTAAGCTATTCAGCAAACAAGTGATGATATAAACCTATCAGTTGTTGTTATTATTATTATTATTATTATTATTATTATTATTATTATTATTATTATTATTATTATTATTATTATTATTATTCTGTGTCCAATCCCTAACTTTATTCACCTTCTACTCAAAGTCTCTGGAAAATTCCTATTCTTGTTTGGAATTAGGAGCTAGGCTGAAGTACTAGCTTTAAACCATAGATAGAAGGCGCTTCCTTACACAATTGGGAAAACTGAGGGGAGGGGGAAGGAGTATGCAATGCTTAACCTGACCTAATCCACCTTCCTCAGCCAGCTGTTCTCACCAGAACCGAAACGTTAACGTCTTTGTCTTCTCTTGAA
>VWZI01005067.1:709304-728840 GCA_013396835.1 Psilopogon haemacephalus
GTATCAAACTGGTTTGGAAATAAGAGAATCCGGTACAAGAAGAACATAGGTAAATTTCAAGAGGAAGCCAATATTTATGCTGCCAAAACGGCTGTCACGGCTACCAATGTGTCAGCCCATGGAAGCCAGGCTAACTCACCCTCAACTCCCAATTCAGCTGGTTAGTTTTTAATTTTGTTTTATTTTGGGTCATTAGTGTTCGGTTTTTTTGTTTGTTTCCCCCTCACTCTCTAATCTCTTCTCTCTTGTTTTCTCCTTTTGTTTATTTCAACTTCTATTCTCTGGTTTTGATTGATTCACTTCTGTGATTTTTACAAANTTTTTTTGCCCCTCTTCTCCTTCCCTGTTCTGTTTTTTGTTGGAAAAATGGTATGACGGTGCCACATTGGGCGTTATGTGCATGAATGGTAAACAAAAGCAGAAACATGGTCTGAAAACAGATGCTGGTTGCACTTTGGGGCCAGAAAAAAATAAAAGTCATTGTCTAATGATTTGTGTAATGAATGAGGCTGAAAGCATGAGTGGCCCTAATGGATAATCCCCAGCATTTCTGGGGTGTCCTAACTCATGCCATGTGGGGGGCTGTATGGGATAGATTTGTAACCTTTGGTTCTCTTTCTATTTTGTGGTTACCTTTGATTGTTTACATGACAGTGTCTGGATCACCTGCTAGAGTGTGCTCTGTGTGAACTTTATTTTCCCTTTGTGTCAGAATGATCCAGGGAACTCCATGAGTCATTCCCCTTCCCTTTTCCCCTTTCATGCTCATCTGCTGTGGTTTCCATTTGTTTATTTTGAGGGTCAAAGGCACAGAGCACTTTGCCCAGATGTCAACTCCTCCACTCACGAACAAGGCTTAGTTCATGGCTCCTGCCCTGAGGATGGCCAACCCAAAAATGATCCCAGGCTGTGGTCAGCTGGTTGTGATGGAAAACTGAGAAGTGTTTAAAAGGAGGGGAAAAAAGTGAACTTTCTGGGTACTGTGTACCCAGTGGAGAACTGGAGTGGAAAGTGGAGAACTGAGGCTCAAATACAGGGAGAAACCACTAGCATGGATCTCTGGCTGATCTCCCAAACCAACCTCCCAGAAGAAAGGCAAAGGCAGTTCATCACCCCTAAGACAATTGGGTTCCCAGTCTGTGCTGGGACTCCTGTGATTGGCTTGTACAGAAGCAACTGGTAGAAGGATTGTGCAGTGGGGAGGAGCCCCTATTCACAACCCTTTAATTTCCAGGAGATGTGTTACCTGCTAGAGGTCTGCACCTCAGAGCCACCAAGGGCAGAGGGGTTGCAGGTCAGAAATACTGCTGGGAGGTGTCTCTCCCACCATTTGTCTGCCCAGTGTTGCCTGTGAGCAAGCTGTGCCACCTGCTGAGGCTTGGCTGAGGTGTTCAGAGGTCTCAGGTGGATGTGGCAGACAATTTGCAGGAATTCTGTTGATGCCTTTCTTTCCATTGTTTGATCTGCTGAGGATTTAACTGTGGCTTTCAAAGTGTCGCCCTTTCCAAAGAGCTCACTCAAAGCAGCAAATCAAGTGGGGTCTCTTGGTATTAGCATTCCTCTGCAGAAAAGACAGGAGGGTAGAGCTGTGTGTGTTGAGGGATGCCTGTTGCCTGTGATGCTGTTCTGCAGTCCGCATCAGCTTGCATCAAAGAGACACAGTTTTTCCTCTTACCGTCTTTATTCAACTATGGTCACATCCAAAGATCTGGAGTAACAGGGGAAGAGCTTCAAAATACTTAAATGAATTTGGAGCTAGCCTGCACTTAGTGGAATAAGTATTTCCCCAGTGCCTGCCCAGTTAAATAGTGCTTCCACACGAGGCTTTTTCTTCACCTTCCCCACCAGCAGGAGCTTGGCTCTTTCAAAGACAAATTGGCCAATACCCTGAAGTAAACAGCTTGGATAGTCCCTGGGTGACACTACACTTTCAAGGAAGGACAAACAGTCTTGTTATTAACAGGTATCACTTGAGCTCCTGGGCCCTCTTTCTGGCTCACTTGTCTGCACTCCAGAAACATTGACCTCTTTTCATATGCCTAATGTAGCAGTGGTGCTGAAGCAGCATAGAAGTGCAAGGGGAGCTTGGGGGCCATGGAGATCCTTTTTTCCCCGCAAAGAGAGGTTTTTCTAACCTGGCCCAGATTCCACCACCTTCCCTGTGCTCAGCAGCAGTGGCAGAGTAGTGGTGAAGCCTCTCTGTCAACACTGCAGTAGTCTCTGGGATAAGCTTGCTGACTGTGTGTTTGAATGTCTTTGCAAGTCCTCTCCTGAGAGACAGCTAGAAGAACCCCAGGATTTTATCTCTCTCAATGACATCTCAGGTTGAGCTCTCTCCAGCTGAACAATGCAGGTGTAGCAACTCAGTCAAGCATCCCTGCACTGTCACACTGTTGGGCAAAGGCGTATCCTGAGGACATCAGGAGTTGTGTTGCCTCCTATGCTTCACTTTGTCCTGTAGGCTCTAGCAGCATGAAGCACGTCTCTACGCACTAGGTCTGAAATACCTGTCTGAAGATTTGGAAGATGGTGTCAAGGGCCATGAGTCACCCAGATGTGCTGAAATTCCGTGGGACAAATATGGAAGTGGATGAAGAGGTGAAAGACTAAGGTGGATGATGCCTATCCTTTTACAGCAAGGACTTGGCTCTTTTTTCCTATTTGGTGGAGATTTGTAGGACCTTTTGGTTTATATACACTATAGGGCATGTAGAAAGAAAGAGAGTAGGCAGAGGACAGGTCTTAAGAAAGAAGTGACCAACAATATAGTCCCTAGAGGGCCATGATGGTGGAAGAGGAGGTGGAACTGGATGCAATGGGACTTGGGACAGAAGCTAAATTCATTTCTGCTGTGGCTGCACAGGCCCATCTGTTCTCTGCATTGATGCCCATGTTATTGGAGATTGGTGAATGGCTACAGTCAGTCAAAGAGATTGGCCACACATTGACAAGGGCAAGGACTGCATCTGTCTAGCCATCTGGCACGTTCAAAGCAGGGTACCCCATCCTCAGTCACCCAGGCCTGAATGTCAAACACCTTTTCATCCTGAATACGCAGTCGGGCTTTATCAGCCAGATGTTCAAATAAGCTGAGATGTCTGGCTCATTTGGGCTAACAACTCCCCATCCTCACTTTGATTGCCTGGACAATCTCAGCACAAAAACCACATGGCAAATCAAAGCTATTTTATGTGGGCAGACCCTTTTGCCAACCAGAGTCCTCAAGGGCCACAGACAGGTGATGACATCCAGTGAAATCTTCCATGCAGAGCAGCCAAAATTGTCCTGAACTGTTTAACTGCTCATGCTTTTGTTTTGTAAAAATCTTCTTGAAAGCTGCTGATGGAAGAAATTGTGCTGTCTGGAAATGTTTCATCAAGCACAGGCCTGATTATTGTATCTTATCTTCTCTGCCTTCCTCCATTTGTGGCAATTGCTTGTCCAGAGCACAGCACTGGAGAAGATCCTGCTTCAGCAGAGAGGCTGTTCTGATCCTGGTCCCACTGTCTTGAGTGCTGGTTGGCAAGTGAAAAAGAACAGGTATCCTGATGGATCACCCCAGGCTTCTAGACCTGCAGTCAAACTCGATGACTTTGTCCAGCTACATGGTCCATCACGTTATTTTATCTTTGGTCATGATAGAAACACGAGGAAAAGTTACAGTGGAGGCAAATTCTGTGCTCTCAGTGCATGTGTCACTGCTGTTGACTTCAAGTAGGAGTCTTATGTGTATGATCAAAGTTAGCTTTAGTGGTTCAGGGGGCTGGACCTCTGTCTAATTTTATGGTAGGTGGCACGAGGCAGCAGATGTGGATGGCTTGTTTTCAGCTCCAGTGAACACTAGTACTGTATTCATTTAATTTTTTAATACCATTTAAATTTTTGGTTACTTCAGGGAAGAGGAATTGTTGGAGGTCCTGGAAAGAATGGGGTGGAAGCTGAGAATGTCAGCACATTAGAGGAGCCAGACAAGCTCTGAAGAGTTTGAGATGTGATAAAGAAATGTCAGTGGTCAAGCTTGGAACGTTTTTGAATTGGAGGCAAACTCATCAGAGATGAAAGATGTCTTTGAGGGCATCATTTCAACATAGACTTTCACCCAGTGAAAGATCCAGTGGCAAGATCTTACTGCTGTAGCTTGTTTAAAAACTTCCAACACTGAAGCTGATGGTGAAACTGATAGAAACTCAACACTAAGAAAGAGTGATGGCAGGTCTTGGGTTCAGTAGGATCATAGAATGGTGTAGGTTGGAAGAGACCTCAAATATCATCTAGTTCCAACCCCCTGCCATAGGCAGGGACACCTCCCACTAGAACAGGTCACTCAAGGCCTCATCCAACCTAGCCTTGAACACCAAGGAGGGAGCATCCGTGACCTCCCTGTGCAACCTGTTCCAGTGTTTCACCACTCTCACTGTAAAGAACTTCTTCCTAACATCTAGTTTAAATCTCCCCTCTTCCAGTTTAAACCCATTACTCCTTGTCCTGTTATTAGAAGACCTTGTAAATAGTCCCTCCCCAGCTTTCCTGTAGGCTCCCTTCAGATACTGGAAGGCCACCACAAGGTCTCCTTGAAGCCTTCTCCAGGCTGAAGAGCCCCAACTCTCATAGCCTGAATGTCTGGATGCTGAAGATAAACCACTGATCCACACTGCTACAAGTCATGAAAAGTGTTTTTTTCTGGTGGGTTTTTGTCTGTCTGAGCAGAAAGTCAAGGGACTTCATGCCAGAATCAGAGTTCTAAGATGGTTGTTACCTCTCAGTTCCTGAGGAGCCCCACATCAAACTATGACCACTGAAGACCTTTGGTGCGTTCACAATGTTGCTTTTCAGAAGATCAGATTAGATTTATGACAGAGCCTCCTCTAGCAAAAGGATTTGACTTGTATTCCTGGATCTTGTCTCCGTGGAGGATACCAGAGTCATAATTTTCGGGGCTCTTCACATTCCTTCCTCTCAGCCACCAGAGTACATCAGCCCCTCTTAGCCGTGTCTCTGAGACTTTGGGCCATCGTAATTTTCATAGGTGGCTGGTATGTAGGCAGCAGTGTGCTGAAGCAGCAGAGCCGCAGTGCAAAGGGCTGCCTGCAATTACAGCTCTGATGCAGATGCATCCATACATGCGGGGCCATTGGTATGCGCATATTTATCCCTACATCCACATCAGCAGAAGACATATTTACCGTTTAGGGATGCACATAGATTGTGAAAACACCCTGTGCCAATAGCCCTCTAGATCTTGGATGTGACATCTCCAGTGCTTCTCGTGATTTTCTGGACACCAGCGCTCTTCAGAAATGGAGTTTGTGGCTGTTTGTGTATCTTTATCTCCTCCCTTCCAGTTTCAATTTTACAGCCAGCTTTGTTAAGTTTCAATAAAATATCAGTTAAGTTTATGGTATTTTTATTTGTTATTATTGTTACAATTTTCTTCTGGTAGGGGAGAGCAAGATGAAATGTTGCTGTGCTGAGGACATAGTGATAGCAGCACCCTGTCAGGTGCTTGAGGATTCCTGAGTCATCTCCCCATCTCTGCCACTCGTTATTTCTGTGATCTCAAAGGTTTCTGCTCACCCTAAGAGAAGAGGAGACTATTCTCTGCTCTTTGTGAGCAGTAGCTGCCAAGTCCTTTGATTGCCAGTGCAGGAGTATGAAGCCACGTTCCTATCCTGTGCTTATGCTGGTGGTCAAAGCGATCATTCAGAAAGCAGAGTAGGAAGCATCTTTGTGGATGTGAGAAGTGCTTACAGTTGAGCAGTGTCAGGGTGGGCAATTCTCTTTCTGCCAGCTCATTTCCCTATTTTTTTTTCTGTTAAAATAGCGAGTAACCTGAGAACTTGGGAAGTGACAGGAGCCCTTTGCCAGCTGAGCAGAGGAGGTGATAGTTACAGCTGCCTTCTGACTAGTCCTGGTTATTTTATACAGCGCCGTGGGATTGCTCTCTGGAATAGGTTGGGAGGGTTGACACTGAGCACAGACAATGAGCTATTTCTAGCTCTGTTCTTTCCAGGCACTAGTGGGAGAGTCTTGATCCAAGACTCACTGTGCTCAAGATGTGTCTTTCTCTTGACTGTCTTGGGCATTTTATCTAGCAGTGATGTTTCTGCTTTCCTTCAATTCTGAGAATTGCCAGCACCTGACAAAAGAGCCAGTTACAAAGAGAACAGAAGAGACTTTAGTGAACATTAAGTCTCCAGCATAGACCTTCCACTTGTGCCCTGACCTTTCTTGGAGGTGGCTTTTTTCAGAGGCGCTTTCCTAGTTCACCTCCAGGATAGAGCTGGGGTCTGTCTGTTGTGTTCTTTCCTTCTACAGCAAAGGGAGAGGAATTAGCAGGCATTTCTCGGACCTTACATGTGAGCCATAGTTGGGCAATTCCATCAGGACTGTGGTTGCCAGGCTTCCAAACTGGAAGTGGCAGTGGAGAAGCTGAGAAGAGTGTATTTGGGGTTGGAGCTGAAAGCATAGCTGACCTGGGCCCCTGAAGTCTCTCCTTTTCAAGGCTAACGTCATGTATATAACCAAACCTTGCACGTTGAGCTGTCTCACACTTAACGCGCTGATCTGCACGACAAGTTCTGAAATAATCCCATACAACCTTTTTATTTATTTTTAATCTTTAATCCACTTCCCTCCTTCCCCACCTGCCAGTTATGTGATGGGTTTATTTCTCCCATTCAGTAGTTGAGGCAGGTGCTCAGATTTCAAAGCTGGAAGCAGACAAACTTGTTTCTGCAAAGGCAAGAGATTTTTTTTTTTTTTTTTTTTAAATCTTTTCCTCCTGGTCCACACCAGCTGTCTTCACTATTACCATTTTTTAGCATAACATTGGCAACTGGTGCATGCAGCAGGGAATTTGCTTAGAGAGTTTGTTCTTCAGGGGCAGCTGGCCCGGGAGGGCTGTGACACCCTTGCATTTTCTCATAGCCCATTACGATGAAAGTCACTTGCCTATGTGGTGGCTACTGGGAGTCTGGCCCAGGTCCCTTCACATTTTTTGCAGGTCTTCTCTCCTGGTGCACTGTAGCTCCCACCAGTGATATGTTCCTCACATCCTGAAGGCAAACACACTGCTCCCTCAGAGCTCCTTGTAGTTCAGCAGGAGCTCCAGCCATGGAACTGGATTGTGTCTGGATGTGTTTGCCCTGCAGAGAACACCACAGTGCAGATTTACCCTCCCCAGTCTGAGCTCAAAAACAGCAGTAGTGCGTGTCTGGTTTTCTGTGCTAAAGCGGTTTCTGCTATTGATAATGAGGCTTGTATGGGTAATTCTGTTCTCCAGTGCAGTCTGCCAGGTGGACACATCCAACAACCAAGATTTTCAAACTTTCCTGAAGGATTTTACTGCCCTGAAATGAAGGGAAAGGGCTGTCCAAGTTCTCTAGTGTGGGTTTTGTCTCAGTTGAAAGCATGAAGAATCCTTCCTCCAGCTGAGGAGCTGTTGAAGAATGTTCTTGGCATTGAGCTGTAATAACATGTGGCTTTGAATAACCTCAAGAGTGCATCCTTTTGTTTTGTTTCGCTTGCTCTGTTCTTCATACTACTAACCTGACTGTGTGTTTTGTTTTTGTGGTTTGCTTTGCATGTTGTTCCTTCCTCTTGGCTGAGAGTCATGGGGTGGATCTTTTTCCTTTCTGTGATTCAGGTGCCTCACTCTTTCCTTTCCAGGTTCTTCCAGTTCTTTTAACATGTCAAACTCTGGAGATTTGTTCATGAGCGTGCAGTCTCTCAATGGGGATTCTTACCAAGGGGCCCAGGTTGGAGCCAACGTGCAGTCACAGGTAGGGACCCATCCAATGTACTGCCAGTGAATGCATTAGTGTTGGAGGAGCCTTTGATTGTATTGGCACTTCTCCCTCACGTCCGAAAAGAGCAAATCTCAACCACCGCAAACCAACCAACACTTAAAAAAGGCAAACCAAACCAGAAAACCAACCAACCAGGAAAAAAAAAAAAAGCAACAGCAACAACCACCAAAAAAACCCCAAAACAACCAAACAATCCAAAACAAACAAAAAACCAAACACCCAAACAAACCAACAACCATGGTCTTGAGGAGACTTGCCCACACTTTGTGAATGCATTTGGCTCTGGCTTGATAGTCATACTAGGAGAAGAGGAGGTTTAGGAGAACAGGCACGAACTCAAAACAGATGAGGCTTAGGTTCTGCTTACTTTATTCTTCCAAGGGAAGGGGCCAGATGTATGAAGTTATGTCTCATTTTACAAGGCTTCCACTAACTTCTTTGGTGCCGAACCAAGTGTCTGCTGAGAGGCAAGAAATGTTCAAGCACAAGCTAGGTGTTTTTATTTTCAACTTATTTATTTTTAATTAAAAGCCACGCTTCACCAACTCCCCACCTCCCCAGAGCATGCACAGTCACACCAGCCATGTACCTGCCAGACAAACAGAGGGAGGGACTTTTGAGCACCATTATTCAAACATTAATGCATGCTTTAGGCAAAAAGAGACTTTGCGATAGCCAGGAAGTCACTCAGGTGTCCCACCTCCCATCCACTGTCCAGATGGGCCATGAGTCCACTCTCTGGCATCAAAGGCTCTGTACTGTGTTGGGACATGACAGCCACTTGGATACTTCTGTGTTGGGCAAGGAGAGCTCTCCAAAGCTGAGGTTGCTCCCCTTGCAGTGCTGGACACAGTGCAAGAATGTGCCATCTGTGAGCAACAAGATGTGCTTGCCATGTTTGCTGCTGCTGGGGCGGGACTAGGGAAGTGGAGGGAGAGGAATGGGGCATCCAGATGAGAGCTGCTGATGCCCTTGCCGTGGTAGGTATGTCCTCTTCCTGGACGGTCTCAATGAAGGCACTCAGACAATTCCAAGGATCTCCTTCCACTACTGTGAGCTTCCCAATGCTTGGGGCGAAAGGCTGGAAGACAGTAGGGGTAGGAACGTGTGGCACAGTGGAATGGGTTGAGCACAATGATGGAGCTGGCTGCAGTCATGTTCTCCAGGAGGTCCCATGCCACGTTTGCCACACTCTTCTTCCTTCTACTCTTTTTGTCACAAGACTTGGGACCAAGAAGAGCATGAAAAGGCCACTGAGGCAGGCAGGGAAGGGGTGGCAAGGGAAACAGGAGTGCTCCTTTGGCTCAATTCTCGCCACAAAATCTACTGTGGTTCTCTTTTCTCCCTCTCTGATGTACATATTATTATTATGTAACTATTATTCCTGTTTGTTTTTATCATGCCAAAGATGAACCAAAGCAGCTTTGCCCACTAACCTTTCATTCACTCTAATTTGTCTCTTTGTTGTCCTTGGTCTGTTTAGGTGGATACCCTTCGCCATGTTATCAGCCAGACAGGAGGATACAGTGACGGACTCGCAGCAAGTCAGATGTATAGTCCGCAGGGCATCAGTGTAAGGAAAAAAAAAATAGGCTCGGGTTCTTGTTTTGTTTTATTTTCATTTTGTTCTCTCACTACCAATTATTTCAAAGCCATAGGGCTCAGAATGCCACTTAGTAGGACTTGTCTTTGCTTTTACGGTCACCTAGTTTATTGCTTCTGTATCGGTCACGCCAACGGCAGAGCTCTGCCCACAAAAAAAGTGGCGACCGGGCAGGCTTTGTGCAGGCAGCTGGCGTCTAGGACTGTCAGAGGCGATCAGTGTTTGCCTGGCACCTGCGGCCACATGCGCTCGGCCGAGAGGAGCTGCTAAACAGGTGACACCTCGTGTAACTGTGGTGGGGAATGTCACTGCGAACACCATGGTCCGGAGATTGCTACACGCAGAGGCCAATGGCACCGTCCTGGAGTGCCCGTCTAAAAATAACCCATCCCTGGCCGCCCTCTGAAAGAGTGGCAGTGGCAGGGTTGGCAGCAGCAACGATTGCAAGTAAAGGGAGGAAAAAAACAAGCAAAGCCAACCGACGTCAACCCAAGAAAACCTCTCCCAACAGGACTGGGGGAGGATGTGAGGGGGAGGGCGGTCTCCAGAGCATCTTCTCCTTGTTCTTGGGTGCGCTGGCGGGTTCTGACTAGCATGAAAATTTGTAGCGACAAGCTGTGTCGCACTGGGGGAAATCGATCAGACACACACAAGGAGAACCCAGTGTAGATTCGGGACAGCAATCCAACTTCATTTCTCAGATCAATCGTCCTCTATCTCAGCAGTGGTGACAGCAAGCTGGGAGAAGAGGGCAGCCTGGAAAGGAAGGCTGTGAGTGGATGGTGGCAGCGGTGTCCAGGGTGGCATAGAGGAGGGGTCTGCTGGCCTTGGACAAGACTGGTTGCCGTGGTCTCCATCAAGGAGTTTAAAGGTTGAGGTGGCTTCAAGCTGGACAGGACAGTGGTGGTCCTCCATGTGGGATGGTATTCCTGCTGAGCACCCCAGTGAGGTGCACCGTGCAGTCCCGTCACCTTCCTAACTCGAAACTTGTGCCGTTTGTCACCTTGGACGTTACCATCTTTGGGCCCTTGTTGTGCTGTGGGGAGAAGGTGCAGATGGAAGGGTGTGCTGGGATGGGGGCCTGTGCTCCCCTCTCCTGCAGGCACTGGGGCTTAGCAGGCAGCTTGACGTCAGGAAGCAGAGAGGCAGGGAGAATTTGTGAAGTAATGTAATTGAACATGTGCAGATAATTATGTCTCATTACATAAGCCCATTGCAAAAACGGCACTTGGAAATGCCACATGAAAGAGCCTATCGTTCTGCATTAACTTCTCCGTGTGCTGAATTTATTCCCTTTCTGGCTTTTTAATACTTGGAGAGTAAATGAATCGCAGGCTGATCATGATAAGAGATGATACTTTTGTATAAATTAAAATACCCCCAAGGAAAGAGGCTGAGCTGATTACAGCTCCACTTGGCTTGGAAAATAACAGTGGGCTGGGTTAAGCCAAAATTTTTTTGGGGGGAAGGGCTGCTGCTGGGGATTACGAGGTGGGGAAGAGTGCCATGGTGGAGAGGAGAAGAAAGAGATAGTGGGACCTCAAAAGCCTAACAGGATGAGGAGAAGCTGGACTGCTGTTTCAGGCTGCGGCAGTGGTGAAACCAGTGTTGGCATGAGTGGCACTGTGAATTGGTGGGCTGAGAGAGGCAGGGGCTCAGCTGTGTACCCTGCACTGTCCAAAAAGGATCTGATGTAATGGCATCTGATGACTTAGTCTGGTTTATAGGGAAAGCAAGATCCCAAATTTGTCCAAAATGGGTGTTGTTCAGACAGGGCAGGGTGGCAAGTAGGCAAAGGCACCCAGATTTGTGAGGTGGCACTTCATTTTCCCATAAAGCTGTGGTAGGCATGGTGACCAAGGCAGGAAGTCCAGGCCTGAGCAGATAGTGTAGGAAGCATCTTCTAGGTCACCTCTCCATCCCTAAATGTTTTGCTTCTCCTGTAAGCCAGGCAGCATGCTCCTGCTCGTAGCTGTTACTGCCATTTTATTGTCTTCCTATCTAGCTAGGTCCTTCAGTGGACCACAATTGATCCACCCCCTGGAGTGTGGCTGCCCTCTGGGAAAAATTGATCCTGGACAAGGTCCTGGGGATCTGCTCAGTATAGGCTGGATGTGTGTCTAGTAGCAGGCAGGGCTTCCCTGCCTCTGCCCTGAACCCTTTAATGCCAAGGAAAAGTAATAGGATACGGAGGAAAGCTGCTAGTGACACAGAAAGCTGTAGTCCCCGTGTCACCCGAGCATCCCCATGAGCTGCTGGAAGGAGATGAGCTGAAACCTAGTCAAGAGCCCTGTCACAACGATGTTTGCACAGGGCTGAGGTTAAGTCATCCCCGGAGCCCGTCAGGGCTGGGAAGTCAGCAGCAGGTTGCCCAGCTCCACCGCTGCAAACCTTGGCAGGGGAGACAATGCTCAGGGTTTGCCTTCCTTGGTGGAGGATGAATTTTTAAATGTGTGTAAGTCATGACAGTTGAGGAGAAAAATCCACCCAAAGCCCCGTTGCCTCTGTGGATGTGCTGCTTGACGGCTGACAGGCCGCTCAGCGGGGCAAAAAGGGCTGGAGTCGGCTCTGCATCGTTAGCAGGATAATGGGCGATGTCCCAGCCCTTGCCTTCTCCACGGCCCGCGGTGATAGCTGAAGCGGAGAGAGAACAGCTGCCTTCTCTTCTGCAGGTGGAGGCAGCACTGGGCAGCACCAGTTGCAGAGGGGGATAGGGCTGCTCTCGGTGATGGAGGGCTGGTAGAAGCAGATTGAAGATACCCAGACTTGGGTAGCAAAGAGTGGAAGGAGGGAGCCCCCAAACTGAAAGGAGGGGGTGTTTGGGACCTGAGACAGCCCCTTTTCCATGTTTTCAGTTTGAGATGTTTTGTACTGTTAAGTGTCTGCCACCTCTGCACCCACACAGAGGTCCTTAAAGCTTCAGGTTTCAAAGCAGTTAGATGTCCAGGTTCTGGTGAGCTCCAGTAGAAGTGGGGTTTTTATGCTGGTGACCCTCTGGAGGATATCAACTCAAAGCATCACCCTTCCTACCACTGCCCAGTGGTCAAAGGAAAAAAAAGAAACTTTCAGAAATGCCTTTTTTTTAACTTTAATTTCTAGATAATTTGAAAATCTGAAATAAGAGGCTTTTTTTTTTTTTTTTTAATTTCACAGAGGTTTTCTTATTGCAAGCCACTGTTGTGCAGAGCTGTGCCTAGTCACAGAGCAGTGTCTGTGACCATGATGGTGGTAGTCAGCAGCACAGTGTGCCGTTGAGTTTTGCATCCACTCCTGTTGAGAGGATCACTGGGCACTGAGACCTACAGGAAATAAGACCTTCTTTCTTGTGCTGAGACACTCTTCTCTAAGAATTTGACACTCAAAAAGAAAGTTCTTGCTCTTTTCTTTAGCAAGCTACAGTTATCATCGTTGCGATCACGACCTGGGATATGTAAGTTGGTCTAGCAGGGCGTCAGTGCCTGAGTTACATCCATCAAAGCAGCCTGAATGTGCTCTGAAGATCGCTGGCATGACCCTTGGAAAGTGATGGCCAGACAAGGCTGGATTCTCTGGCGTGTAATAAGAACTTCAGTGCATATCATGTGGAGACTCTGATACAAGCTCTTAAAAGCTTAGAGGTCTGAAACCCCTTAGAGGCGACTCCCCATCTGTCGGACTTGCTGGTATCTGGTGTGTTTGAAAGCTGAGCTGACACTGCCTCATCGGTGAGACAAGGATTTTGTTACAGAAGGTGTGACATCAAGATGGCCTCCATGTGAAGTGGGAGGCACCTTTAAAAATTGGCAGAAAGGCATCTCTCAGCCTCACAGGTGAAGGGCCAACCAGATTTGCTGTAGGTGACAAAAATGGTGTGAGATCTGTGGGAAAGGGCTCCAAAACTGGTTGCTTCAGCAATCCATTACTGGTATTAGACCTCTTGACAGTGACCAAAGATTTGCCCATGCTCTTGCACCTGAAGATGGCACATGAAAAGATGTCAGAGAGACTATTGCTCTATTTTTGGCTTCTGCCCCTCCTAAAGAGGTCAGAGCTGTGTGTAGAGACTACCCAGAGGATCTGCAAGAAGCAGCAGCCTCTTTAAGAAGACATTCTCATCTTTGAGGGAGATCTTGAGGGGTTTAATACATTTTCCCAACTGATTTCCTTGCTTCAGAGAGGGGCAGGGCTGCTGGGTAGAACTAGATGCATCCTGCGTGTGGCTTGGACCAGGCAGCAACAAAGTGAACTCCAGGAAAGAAGAGATGAGCGTTGATAGTAGCTGCACACCCTCTGTGTGGGGAAGGATCCAGCCTTCTAATGGAGGGCTTGTCTGTGCTAAAGAATGACATCAAGATGATAGTCTTGACCTGCTCAAGGTGGAGGAGCAGGAGGGTGTGGAGTCTGTGGAGGGTGCCCAAATCCAAGTTGTCTTCTCCCCAACATCTCATTGACTTACTGAACGCAGCCAAGGTGGTAATCAGCATCACAACCTTCTGCTATACACAAAAGGCTGATTCCCAGTTAGGAGTGCCACAAGGCTCCCAGCATTTTGGCAGGCAGGCTGCTAAACATTCAGGCATTGCAAGATTTACGAGAAGTTGCATGCTGGAGTCTGTCCAGAGAAGGGCCGTGAGGATGAACAGAGGGCTGGAGCACCTCTCCTATGGAGACAGACTGAGAGGATTTGGGTTATTAAGTATGGAGAGAAGGCTTCAAAGAGACCTTATTGTGGCCTTCCACAGGGGCCTACGAGAAAGTTGGTGAGGTACGTTTTAGGATGTCAGGTAGTGATAGGACTAGGGGGAATGGAGCAAAACTAGAAGTGGGTAGATTCAGATTGGATGTTAGGAAGAAGTTCTTCACTATGAGAGTGGGGAGACACTGGAACAGGTTGCCCAGGGAGGTGGTGGAAGCCCCATCCCTGGAAGTTTTTAGGATCAGGCTGGATGTGGCTCTGGGCAACCTGATCTAGTGTGACCCATCCCTGCCCATGTCAGGGCAGTTTGAGCTAGGTAATCCTTGAGGTCATTTCCAGCCCTGACAAATCTATGGTTCTAAGATGTTCTCCTTCTTGCTTCTTCCAACCGTGGCATGCAAAAGCCTCACTAAAAATAGTTGAGCACAATAGGGACAGAGGCCTGCTTGGTGCAGCCCCCTCCACTCTCCCCCTCCTGCTCACTGTAATGACCCTGCAAACACTAAATGGCATCTGAGTGCATTAAGCAGCAAACTCTCTGGTGACATAGCAATTACGGCTCTGAAATAGATTTGGTGCGTCACGGAAGATAAGGGTTTTGAAAGTTTCTGTTGTGATTATAGCTTGTAACTCCAACAAATAACAGGCTTGGTAATAAGAGGCTGCCAGCACAGCTATTGTGGTTCTCTCTCACTGATGGCACGTAAATTGCTATTAATGTCCTAAGTGTACTTGAATATGCCAGTCTCAGGGCGGTGGAGTTGGCTCTGTGTCTCTTTTTACACGGCCTGTCATTGTCGGGCTGATAATCTACAGTAATTGCTGCCTCTTGCAGCAGTCCAAGATGTGTAAGGGTGGATTGCATCTTGGGGAGTGTAGGGATGGTGGGATGGGGCCCAGCTGTGAGTGGAAGCTAGTGGTGGGGGAGGTGGACATGGTGAGGTCTTTTCATAGGCAAGGAGCATGCAGGGCTACTAATGTCTGTGCGTAGTCTGGTTTCGTGCTTGCACCTGTGGGTGAAGGGGAGCAGGGTTTGCTAACCTGCTAGCAAGCTCACGCCATGAGCTGTTGCCTGAATGCCTTTGCAAAGGGAAGTACAGGCGAGCCCATTGTCTGTGTGCACATGTCTGACTTTTTTGCGTTGTGCATCTCCCACTGTGAAGTGATTCCATCCCTCAAAATGCTGGTCCCCTTGATTTGCCTGTGGTTGCCTCTTTGCTCTCCTGTTGGCTGCCTTTTGGCCAGGAAGGAGCTGGTCAACAACATGGACAACCTGCTGGTGAGTCCCAGACAGATGCTTGGCACGGTGAGGCTTTTTCTACTCTTACCCTCTTGGTAAGAGGGTGGTCTGTGGGATCTCAGCTGCTGGCACCAGTGATGGATGCTCAGCACTGGAGGCAGCAGGACAGGCAGCTGGAGAGGGCGAAGCAGCTTGTCACATCTGAAACAGGGCAACAGCTACTACTACTCGAGCTTGCGTAGAAGGATTAATTAGCTGAGCACTGAATCAATGTCAGGAGGTTGGGTGTGGCATCTGCACCTTTCCAAAGGGGATGGCAACTGCTGAGCTACAGCTTCTGTGCTCTGCTGGCTTCTGCCTACAGCAGCCGTGGCTCTCTAGTAGCTCTGCTCTCAGGAGGATGGAGAATTTGGCTCTGTGTCTGTTTTAGGAGAAGAAACAGAGTTGTCTGCTGTGTTTTGCTGTATGAATCCTGAACTGGGATATAGAGGTGACATCTCTGTTGCACAGTGGTTTAGGGTCCCTTGAGGAGGAGGTATGATGAGACGCAAGGAGGATCAGCCTTGGGAGAAATTGGCTTGTGGCTCTACTGCAAAGCAAGGAGGGGATTGTGTTATTGGGAGCAGGGACGTGGCCCGAATCCCCGTACTCAGCCTTCATGGTGACATGGAAGACACATTCGGGCATATGTCTTCCCTGCAACCAGGCTTGGTGCTGATGGCTTTCCCTGTGCAGAGACCACACAGGAAGGGTACTCAGAAAGGCAGCAATGGGTGACATAGTGCAATGATGGGGGACACAGTTCAGAGGTTCCTTGGGACCCTTGACTTGTGCTGTGCTTTCATAGGGCCTGGGTCCGGATAACATTGCAGGATAGAATTTCTGGAGTGAGATGTTTGCTGTTTTCCCCTTCTCAATGTAGAAAGGTCCTATTAGGGGGTAAAAAATCCCCAACCAACCACAGTTCAGGGTTCCTGCAGAAATATTTTTTCCAGGGACAGCATTCCCGTGAGCACTTGCAGTTTATCAAAACCCCTGCTTTTGACAGAATTATTCACAGCCCTATTCTACTGATGGAGGCCTATGGCGGGTTGGGGGAGCTGGAGGGGACATCTTTGCCTCCTACACTGGCACCTGCTGAGGGAGAAGCAGTGGGATGCAAGGCGAACGGGTGGCCTGAGTAGGGCCAGGCGTGCCATTTGGTGGCTGACATCTCCGTGTCTCCCTTCCCACAGGCTAATGGAGGTTGGCAAGACGCTACTACCCCGTCATCGGTGACCTCCCCCACAGAAGGCCCTGGCAGTGTTCACTCTGATACCTCCAACTGATCTCCCAGCAAATTGCATCCCTGGCTGAGCCGGCCCCGGCGGGGGCGGGAGGGGAGGGGACCTCTCCTAACACCGCAGCAGTCAGACTGGAGGTGAACCCAATCAGCACACACAAGAAGACTCCTTCTCTTCTCTTCGTCGGGATGCTTTTTTCAGCCAATCTGGACACTTCTTTATACTCTCTTCCCTTTCTTTTCTGGGTAGAAGCCGCTCTCCCCCTCCCTGACACCACCACAACACTGCTCCCTTCCCCTCCTCACCCCTTCCCACCACCGAAGGAAATGTCAACAGATAAAGGATTTTCAGGAGGAAAAGCAAAGATCCATCACCACTACTCAAATCCACCCTGAAGCAGCGTACGGCCTCGTGCTGAGCATCTTCCTGAGGAACCAAAAATGTACCTCAGTCATGTCTCGCTCCTTTACTAGCAGGCAGCCCACTCACCCCTGTCTCTTGCACTACCTCTCCATAGGGAACCACCATCACAGCCCTGCTGCCGCCTTGTGTCTGCTGGCCACGGCCACTGCCAGCACATCACCTCCCTGCTCCCAGCCCTGCCTTGGTGAGCTGTGCTCTGGGTGCTCCCAAAGCCCATGCAGGTGGATGCAGCTCCTGGTGCATGTAGGAGAAGGAGCTAGCACATTCCCCTTTGCTTCCAAAAGGTACCGGCCCATTTCCAGCCCCAGGGAGGCTGCTGGCACTTCCTGGTCCCTGCTCCGCTCTACCACCCATCTCAAAGCTGGAGGAACCATGAAACCCCACCATGCTCTCTGCCTGCTGTTGGGAGGGGAGGAGAGGAGGGAAGGGACTGAGGCAGAGGTAGACAAGAAGCAGCCATCACTGATAAAGTGTTGTACAAGGTCAAACACAGATGACTGATGGGATGCCAGCAGTTTTCTTACAGCACCAGGGGAGACCAACAGTGGAGTTTTTCCTTGCAAGGGAACTGCTGCGAGGTGTTGGCTCATGGTTTTGGGAGCATGTCATGCTGCAAAGGAGGAGATGGGGTTCCACAGTGCAGGTAGGACCCATAGAGACTGATGGCACCCATGGCATTCCCAGAGTCTTTCTGTGTAGGCAGTGAGGGACAGGCAGCAGCATGCCAAAGGGTAGATGTAGTGGGGTGAGCACAGCAGCTGCTGTTGGTAAGAGTTAGTGCAACAGGTTTGCTTGAGGGTGATGCCCTATGGAATGGATGGGTGCTCCTCTTGGGCATGTCTTTCTGCTGAAGATGCTGATTTTATCCCTCTGGGAGTTACTCTGGGCAGTGGCATGCTAAGCCATGGGCGAATTTGAGGGATTTCTGACCAGCTTTTCTAATCTGCTCTTTGGACAACCATTGATGAGTGGTAAGCAAGACTTTATCACGCCATATCATATCCTTTCAGGCAGCTGATGCTGGGAGGATATGGCCCTAATTAAAGAGCAGGGTGAGATGTTTGGCACTTGTGATGGATCCAAACACTTCTTGGCCACATTTCATGCTCTTGCATGTCCATGCCCACCCTGCCCATGCATCATGGCCCGCCAGCCATCTTGAGATGGAAACTGCAAGCACAGAGCAACATTAAGCAGAAACTATTTAAAATGAAAGCTCTGGCAGAAAGGTTTCCATCCTTCTGCTGGAAAAAATAAGTGGCAATTAGTCTTCAGGCCACAGTGGTGGTGTGCCCACAGCTCTGACATGCTCTCAGATTGCAGCTCAGGGCCAGCAGCATCACTCACCTGAGGTGGAGATAAAGCCTGCCTTGCCTTGGGCAAAGGCTGTTAAATGCCAACTCTGAAATTGACAACCTTCCTCCAAATATGAAAGGTCCCAATCCAGTGGGTTTTCTGTTTCTGAGATGGTAGGATCAGAGCAGGACGTGAAAGGTGGATGAGAAGCACCACAAGCTGCAACCTGCTTACTTCTTTTACATCTCCAGTGGTGGCACACTTCCTGCTGCTTTTGCATCTGTGCCCAGGGATGGGGCTGTGTCACAGAGCATGATGTGACATGGGAGATCGAGGGCTGCCTCCCAGCTGGGAAAATATTAGGAGCGATGTGAAGGTCACTTCTTTTCTAGGACAGTTAGGAGGTGCTGCTCATCTTCCCCAGCCATACACCTTCCTGCTGTCCTCCTCCTCCCCGGCGCAGCCTTTTAACCATTTGCAGCTTCTTGTAGGTGAAGCTGTCCCAGCAACGGGACATTGGACTGGACCAGCTCTGTCCTCTGGCGTAGCAACAGTACTGTGCCTGTGGGAATGCCACGGTACCTCTTGGAAACCAACCAGGGATGAGCCAGAACCACCAACTTCCCACTGCCATGCCAGGGTTGCTGACCCCTGCCTTTTTTCTAATCCCGTCCTGCCTGCTTCCCTTGCCCAGACACCTCACCTGCTCCTCCATGGTACTTTGCAAGTTTGGTCCCTCCAGTTCGCCTTGGCTCAGCTGCTTGCTTGCCTGTTTCTTTGCTTTTATTATGTTTAGGTTTTTTTTCTCCTCTGCTTCCCTCCCTCTCCCTACCCCTGAGTGTTGTGGGTTTGTTTTCTTCTTCTCTTTTTTTTTTAATATTAATTTTTTTTTCCTGCCCAGAAAAACCTGACTTCGATACCAAAAAAAAAAACAACAAAAAAACTAAACTAAAAAAAAACAAAAACAAAAAACCCTCAAACAAAAAAAATCAAACAAAAAACCTGCAGAAAGTTAAAAAATAAAAATACACACAAAAAAAAAGAAAAAAAAACTACAAAAAAATCAATGATTCTTTCAGCTTTATTAACATTTTCCATTGTTTCTTGCGATTTGTGTCTCGTTCTTTGTAGTATTGATGATAACGAACATTTGATAATGAATGTTCTTGTATATTCAGATAAAGGAGAAAAAAAAAAAGAGGAAAACA
>VWZI01005067.1:730672-780157 GCA_013396835.1 Psilopogon haemacephalus
AAAAAAAAAAAACCCTTAAAAAAAAAAAAAAAAAAAGACTCGTTCCGACCTGGTTTTGAAACTTTTAAGCTTTTCTGCTTCTGTAAAGAGAAAAAAGAAAAAAAAAAAAGCCTCTTGTCTTTCTGATCCCAATTGAGACTTTTATGTTCTATGACGATACTAACAAGGTGTAGGTTTTACAGTTTCCTGATTTGTACTGGTAATGCATATTCCAAATAAATAGTTTCTTTTGTTGCAAAAAAAAAAAAAAATTACAAAAAAAAACCAACCTGAAACCACACCTGGTGTATTTTTTGGGGGAGGAAGAAGAAGAAAATAAAATAACATCCTGGGGGCTTTCCCTCATGGGGTTGCAGGCAGCAGGAAGGGTTTGGGGTGCAGCAAGGTGGAGAGCAAAAGCAGTAGCTTAGTGCTCAGTCCTGCTTCTGGATGCAGAAGCCCTGGAGCTGGAGTGATGGGATTCCAGAATGAATCCCTGCTGCTCCCCGTTTCCCTGGGCAGGGGGAGGTATGTGCTCCTGGAAACATGGATTTTTGTCCATGCAGAAAGTGTTTCCAACCTTTCATTTTCACTCCTCACTCACAGCTTTTTGGGACACTTCAGTGCTCTTTTTTCAAAAACCAAAAGATAGTTGAGATTTTCTTTATGACACCTAGGGACGACGCAGGGCTGGGGAGCAGGAGAAGGATTGGTGGGTTTTCATCCTTCTCTGAGGGTGTTAGCTTTAAAAGAAAAGAAAAAAAAAGAAACCATTTCTGAGCAAAAATTAGTGTAAGAATACCTTACAACTTTTTAGAGTCTCTGTGTGGGATGAAAACCAGGACAGCTCTGCCATGTCTCCGGAGGTAGAGGTATTTAGATGAAAAAAGAGTGTGGCTGGAAAGGGTAATTGTGTTTTCCCAGGTCCCAAGATGGAGAAGCATGGCAGGATCCCTGCCATAAACCCCCTCTGACACCCCATGGGGCCCAAAGCTGAGGAAAAGAAACCCTCAAGGAGGCAGCACCGAGATATTAGAGCTCGCCTGGAGTTGCTGCCCTGCTCCTCCATGGATTTCTTGTCAATGATTATTCAATCTCCAGCCTGACCTTTCTCTTCTAAATAACACGGCAATATAAGCACGGGCCAGCTTCCAGCTCCGGCTGCAAATTAACTGTATCGCTCTCCAGCAGGAGACCTGGGGAGCCCCTCAGCCGCTGCGCTGCCAAACCGCCCCAGGAGTTATCTCTCAGCACCGCTGCTCTCCTAATACCAGTTTAAATATCATCTGGGCTCCCAGCTGTTTAATTCTAATAAATGCTTATCCCAGTTCCAAACAGAGAAATGCTAAGTCTCACTGGGCGCTGATGAGAAAATCACCCCAAAGAGGCAAGTGCCAGGATGGGATGCTTGGAAGAGGTGAGGCAATGCTGTCAGGGCTGGGCGGTCTTGCCATGCATCCTTTGGTTGCTGGGATGGGTCTGAGTTCTGTGTCAGCAGCTCTCCCAGGTCGAGTACTTCTCTGCTAAAAAGAAATTATTTTAAGGCGGGTAAAGGGCACATGCAGCCTCTCTGTGTGTTTTGGAGTGGGTGGAGGAGCTGCACTGACTCCAACATCCTCTCTCCCTCATTGGCTGTTTATGGCAAAAAGAGAAATCAAGTCTGTGTGAACCAATCTGGAATGTTTCTGTTTCCCATGATTTCAGTCCCTTTCCACTCTCTGCATCCACACCTTTTCTTTCTGCTGGTGCTGCCTGTCCTTGAGATATTTTTTTTCCCCTGTTTCTTCCCTTTTGGACAGCAACATTCAGCCCTGGGTGAGAACAAAGCCCAGGGGCAGGCTCCTGCACCTTTCCTAAGTTCACATCATAACAGCTTAATCCAAAAAGGAGAGCAGGGGAAGGGGGCGGGGAGGGGATATGTTTTTTGCGCCAGGCCCCACAGATGTGCACAGCAGAAGCTGCAAAAGGCTTTTGGTGAGCAGAACCAGTATTTTTAAGCTATGCTAGGTTGCTCCCAGCTCTGTGGGGCATGTCATAGAGTCATAGAACTGTTGAGGTTGGAAGAAACCTTTGAAATCATGAAGTCTGACCACTTGCTCTCACTAAACCATGTTCCTCAGTACCACATCCAAATGGCTTTCAAATATCTCCAGGGATGGTGACTCCACAACTTCCCTGGGCAGCCTGTTCCAATGTCTGCTAACCCTTTCCGTGAAGAAATTTTTCCTCATATCCAACTTGAACCTTCCCTGGCACAACTTGAGGCCATTTACCCTTGTCCTGTCACTTGTTGCATGTGAGAAGAGACCGACCCTCACCTCTGTCCAACCTCCTTTGAGGCAGCTGTAGAGAGTGATGAGGTCTCCCTTCAGCCTTCTCACATCCTGACTGGTGCAATGCCTTTTTCATCTTTCTCCCCCAGACTGGGAGAGGTGGGTCTGTTTAGCTTGGAGAAAAAGAAGCTGAAGGGGTGTGGTGGTTTTGCCCCATAGGGGGGCCAAATGCCCACCAGACCTGCCCTATCACTCCTCCTCTTAAATGGACAGGGGAGAGGGGAAAATATAACAAACGTCCGTTATAAGATAGAAGTAATTTAATAATGAAAATAAGCAAAAGCAATAGACCACACGGAAGCAGGAGCAGAGAGATGTTAATCTCTACTTCCCATCAGCTGGATGATGTTTTGGTCTTGGAAGCAGGGCTCTCTACGCTTGATGGTTACTTCCAGAGAACAGAAGCTATGGATGAATCTTCCCCAAACTTCCTTCTATTACCTCGTTCTTATATCTGAGCTGACATCATATGGCATGGGAATATCCCTTTGGCCAGTCTGTATCACCTGGTTTGGCTGTGTCCTCTCAGCATCTTGGAGCAGGGAGATGTTGAAAAACAAAAAACAAACAAAAAAACCCAGCCTGGGTGCTCAGCTCAGCAGTAGCCACAACATTGCTGCTTTATCAATGCTCAGCTGCAGCACCGCAAAACACAGCATTAGAGGAGAATTAACCCCAGCTCAGTCCAGTTCTAACCTACTACAGGGGGAATCTTACTAATAGCAGCAACTATCTAAGGGGTTTGTGTAAGGAATATGAGGCCAGACTCTTCTCAGTGGTCCCCAGTGAGAGAACAAGAGGTAATGGGCATCAATTTGAACAAAGGAACTCCCATCTAAACATGAGAGGGAACTTCTTTACTTTGACGGCAACAGAGCACTGGAACAGGTTGCCCAGAGGAATTTTGGAGTTTCTCTCTATTCAAGACCTGCGTTCCTGTGTGACCCACTCTAGGTGATCCTGCTCTGGCAGGGGGGGGATTGGACTTGGATGATCTTTCGATGTCCCTTCCAGCCCCTAGCATTCTGTGATTTTTGTGATGTTCTTACGTAATCTGCTTTAGGTGATCCTGCTCTCTGGCAGGGAGGTTGGACTTGGTGATATTCAGAGGTCCCTTTCATCCTCTGTGACTTATTCTGTGATCTTCTGGCATCTCCCCTGCCCTGCTTGGGGGCTGGAGTCCTACCCACTCCCACCCATCCCCATAGTGTGAGCTGCATCCCAGAGCCACGAGCAGCCAACATCACCCATCACTGGGGCCAGCTGCAGGCACCAGAGGGCTGGCAAAGCACAGCCGAGTTATTCCCCATCCTTCCCAACTAAGCGAGGGGTTGGGAGGCATTGAAGTTATGGTCTGCAGTAAAGCCCCTGCCTGCCCGTGCCCGGCAGTTTAATACACAGCAGAAGTTCCGCCTATAAAAGGCGAGGGTGATGTTTGCCTCCAGTTCACCGCCAGTCTATAACTTACGACCTCCATAAACCTGAGTGGGTCTCACAAGTCAGCCCATCAGTCTTTGGAGTAATTCTGCTTTGTAGTAAAATATTTTACTGTGCCCTGGATGCAGTCAGCTCCCCGCTGCTGGGCGGGAAAGGGTGGAAGTGAGTGGGGGGGAGGGTGGCTGTGCCTAGGCCCTTCCACTGCTAGTGCCATGGGGATGGTGTGGAAGGGTAGAGCCAGGCATGGGGAGATGTAGGAGCCTGGAACATAAAATAAAGGCAGATTAAATTAAATTAAGCCAAAACAAAATAAGATTTACATAAAATAAAATAAAGGTTAAATTAAATTAAATTAAAGTAATGCAAACTGAAATAAAATGGAACTAAACTGAATAAAATAAAAATGTGAAATAAATAACATAAAATAAAACAAGGCAAAGCAAAATAAAATAAAAACAGAAAATAATGTAAAATAAAACAAAGCGAAGTAAAATTTTTAAAATAATTACATAAAATGGTATAAAATAATGNCAAAATGAAATAGCATAAAATAGCATAAAAGACAATATAATAAAAAATAATAATATAGCATAACATATGAAATTACATAAGATAAAGTAAATTACATAAAATAAATGACCTTTTTTTTTTTTTTAATGGACCTGCCTGGAGGCATGATCTATTGGGAACATGTGCTGCACCTTTTAATTATTGCTAATGAGGTAGAGTTTTAATAGCTTCACAGGGGACATGCAGAGTCCTTCTGTATGCTGGCTGTTGGAAGTGTCAGTGTGGTGATGCTGGGCTAGGGGCTGAGCAGGAAGGGAAGATCCAGGGACAGTGGTGTTGGGGTGCAGAGTGCTAGGAGAGTAGGAGGATGGTGAGGAAGGTATCCAGAGGAGGAAGAGGATGGATGGCACTGCCTGTTCACGGCTGTGGGTGTGGTGGCATGGAGGCAGGGCTGGATGACCAAGCAGAAGGAATATATCTATAAAAAAAAGAAAAACGAGAATGCCATCATCTCACCAGCTCTCCCACCCTGTGCACCACCAAAATGTTCTGTTAACCCCCAAAATCAACCTTGTTTGCCTGCAGCCATGGCTAGCCCCAGGGCAGGGCAGCAGAGAGGGCAGGTGAGCCCAGCTAATTAAAACTGCAAATGAGCAAATGAAGGATGGGGCCGCATGGCTGCTGTAGCCTTCCAAAGGTGCAAATTACAAATGGGGTTCAGTGGCAGCTTCTCATCCAGAGGTAAATCTCCCATCACCCTGTGGCCACCAGCCTGACTGGATGGGCAGACCCTGCTTCCACCTGGTGGGACCTCGCCCTTTCTCCACATGAAGCAACCTCCAGAGCTGGGAAAAGGGGAGAAGGGAAGGATATAAGAAAATAAAGTAGTGGTAAAATAAAATAAATAAACCACCAACCAAAACCAAACAACTCCATCCCCCAAAAACAACCTAACAACAAAAGACCAAAAACCCTTTTTTTTTTTGCTGATTTGGAGAGGTTTCTTTTCCTTTGTTTTCTCCATGCTTTGTGGGAAAAGGATTCTTCAAAATGAATACAGAGACAAAAGAAGAGGCAAACACTCACTAAATTAAATTAGTAAAACAGCCCAGTTCCTGCCAGTGGCACTGGGCATGCTGGAACCCATGCCACAAATGCTCCATTTCTGCTCTGTCCATCACTACACAGCTTGGTGGCATCAGAACATTCAATAGATGTTTGGAAATGCTGCCCTAGATTGACTCATAAAGCCCAACATGGAGAGGAATCTAAGACTTTGGTGCAGCCCATGTGGGTTGTGTCCAGATCAATGACCTAAGCTAAGCTGGTCCTCCTCTTCCTTCCAGAAACATGTAAGATCTGCCCAGTTCTACTGGGTTTTGGGGTGATCCATTTGTGTTGTGTTCAGAGCAACAACTCAAGATAAGCTGGTCCTCCTGTTCCTTCCAAAAGCATGCAGATTTTGCCCAATTCTCATGGTTTTTGGGGTGATTTGGCAGCAGCAGGCACAGGCAGGAGCAATGAGCGTGTGCTAAGGGCTGTGCCAGCGATTCTCCCATTTGCTGACTCAGCTCCAGAGTGGCTCCCTCGTCCTGCTGCTAATTAGGCTCCAGCCTCTCATCTTGTTAATAAGTTTCCAGTTCATTTGCATACAAAAAAAAAAAAAAAAAAAAAAAAAAGAAAAAGAAAAAGGAAGGAAAAGAAAGAGAGTGGAAGCTTGCAGCTCATTTTACTTTCAACATGTGGCTAATCCTTATTAAAATATTTCACCTTTTGTGGTGCTCAGTGCAGGCAAGCATGGGCAGTACAGCTCTCCAGCCACAGGGAAATGATGCATAGAACAGAGGATTTCATCTGCAGAAATCTGTGTCTGTGGTTTGTAGCACTGACAGATCTCAGCTGGGGCACTCAGTGGGTAAATCCCAACGAGCTGCCTCCAAGCTTGACCTTCAAGGCCCATACAAGCACTGCAAATAATGCCTTGCCCAGCTACAGAAAAGGGGCTGTGCTAGTGGGACCCTGCTACTATCCAGTCCCCTCTCCTGTCAAGATCTCCTCTCTTATTGAGGCACACCCCCCCCACACACACCCCTTTCAGTTCAACTCTGTCTCCTGTTGAGAAACCCTCCTTTTAGGTGAGACCCTTCCCCTTCTATTGAGACTCCTATCCAGACCTCCTCTTCTATCAAGGCCTGTCTCCTGCTGAGATCTCTCACCTTCCAAGATCTCTTCTCCTATTCAGATACCTTCTCTTACAGAGAGCTCTCCTCCTACTGAGATCCTCCTCTTCTATCAAGACTTCTTCTATCCAAACCTCTTTCCTACCAAGACCCTATTTACCAAGACCCCTTCTCCTATCGAGACCCTTCCTCTCCTATTGAGACTTTCTCTCATATCCAGATCTCTCTTCTCTCTATAGATATGCCCTCACCAGTGGCTGCACTTTGGCACAGCACCCTCAAGTGCTGGACACTCATGCTCAGACAGACCCATGAAAGGCATAAGCACCCCTGGGATGACACCCATCCTCTCAGGCACAAGCAGGAGAAGAGGTGAAGCTGTTATTCCAGCTATTAACACAAAGCTTATTTGCCGACGATTAATTAACCTGGAACAAAGAGGTTTGTGAGGAAAGTGGGGACCTCCTGGAGCCTGGCCAGCATAGGGACAGTGGGCTCCTGGCCACCAACACTGCCAGCTGCCTGGTGCCAAATGGGGGCTCTGAGACATTGCCTCTGCTTCCAGCATAGATAGGCTGGTGATAAGACTGCTGTGCAAAACGACTAGCAGCGACACAGCTGTGACCACTGTGTGGAAGAGAAGACATAAATACAGTTATAGAAAGCATTTACATCTATCTGTGTGTATGTACGGAGACGGAGGTGACTCGGTACTGTGCTAGCTCCCAGCATCTAACCAACTCTCTGGGACTGTACCTCCAGTGAGCCCAGGGAATAAGCTTCATGCTTGGAAAACTAGGAGAGAACTGCAGTGACACTGGAGATGTCCACCACCATAGAGCTCTGATGTTTCATATGAAGCTTGAGCACAAAACATGCTTTTGAAATTCCTCCTTACCAGCCAGGACAGATCCTTCTGAGGTCACATAGTATTTGGTGGCACTTGCCTGCGTGGGATCATCCATCCATGCTATTCCTACCCACCCACATTTTGACCTGTGGCTCGTGGCCCATTTTGCTCCTGATCAGAGGAAAAGGCATTTGAGGAACTTCCACAGCTCACTGCAAAACAAAGTTAATTAAGCTTTTTTTTTTTTTGCCACACTAGTGGAGAAAGCCTTATTAGAGGTATTGGTTGCTAATGCTATGCATGTCCCTGCTCCCCCAGGAAAGTGTATTTCAATGAATTGCTGCACAATTCAGCTGCTACCACAGCTTTAACCAGGACTTCCACACCCACATTATACAAACCTAATTGGCTCTTAAGTCCAGCTTCTTTTATGGCTTTGAGCATTTGCTGACAACCCACTCTCCCTGGTTTCTTTAGCCCTGGCTCTCCATAGGAGCTGAACATGAGAATAATGTTTCCCCTGCTCTTGTACATGCTGCCCACCACCTCCTTAAGGTGAGTGGGGTCCATTCACCTTGACCAGAAACCAGTCTGGACAGTAATTCCTGCTTGTCTACAGGTGGTTTCTGACTATGCACAGGAAAGTCCTTGAATTCTTGAGCCTTTGAGGCTTGGCAGGACTCCAGGCAGCCTGATCTAGTTGAGGATTCCCCTGCTTACTGCAAAGGGGTTGGACTAGGTTGGGAGGTCTCTTCCAACCCAGACCATTCTATGATTCTATCTTTGCTGCTGGGGTGAGAGGCAGCACAATGACATCGCCCTCAGAGCTGTCCTGGGAGTCAGGTTCTGGGGATACACCTGACAAACCCTGACCCCTAGCCTTAGGGCAAGACCCTTGGCCTTAGGGCAAGACCCCCAGCTTGGTCCCGTAGGTCTTGGGTGCTGTCAACTTGGCCTTGATCCTCAATTATTACAAGCAGGTTCCTTGCTAAGATCTGGATGCCAGGGCTGGGCAGAAAAATTATGCTTCGCAGGAATGTATCCAAACTCCAACAAGAGTCTGGGTACTGGCACCTTGCAGCAGCTAAGCGCCAACAACAACATCATCTCTTCCTCCTTTCAGAAACCTGAAAGCTCAATGTGTGCTGGAAGGGAAAAAAAAAAAACCACCCAGGCCAGGGGCTGGAGAGGAGGTTTTGAAGCTGATCGTGACTGAAGGCTTGTGGGGAGCATCCCGGGAGGCCCCCACTGAGCTGGACCAGGTGGAGGGGTGCCCATGGGCATACCTGTCTGGGGCAATCAGGGCTTCGGCCTGTCTGCTGAGTGTCCTCTGAAGGTCACCCGGGCTGTCCCTGTCCTCAGGCTCTCTCCTGGCTGTGCAGACACTGCCTTTTGTCGGGAGGTAATAGCTGGTGTGTGACTGCAGCAATAACTCTTTCTCCCTCGCTGTGCTTCTTGGCGGGATGGCTGTGGCCAGGACTGCTTCTCCACAGGTTGATCCGTGTGCCTGTCTGGTCTGGCTTTCTCCAAGCCATTCCTGCTGATGGAGGGCAGGGAGGCGCTGGCCCATCCAGCTGGAGCGGTGGGGTGGGGAGAGAGATGCTGCACCCAGCAGCAGCAAAGTGGGAAGCAGATGGAAATGGGAACACCAAGCCAAATGCAAACTCAGACCTTGCTGGCAATGCTGTGGAGCAGAGGAACAGCCTGTGTCTCACTGTGAGCCCTGAATGGCATGAAGGCATCTGGAAAGGACACCTTTTATTGTGCTGTTCTGGGTATGGTACAGCCTACAAACAAATGTGCTGGGGCCCATCCTGTTGGCAGCATCCAAAAACAACCCACCATGCTGTAGCACTCAACCTCCTTCACTGGCAAAACGGGGGTCTTATCTGGGTCTTCCCTTCAGTTCTTGGTAGGTGCCAACCAGCCTGGGAGCAGCAGCATCCTGGCCAGGGTGCAAGAGAGTACAGATGCCTAAAGGGACGATTTAATGTCCCTGTGGCTATCGTAGGAGCTGTACACCCAAGACCCACCTTCACATCCTGGTTTATCACACCTGAGCCATCTCCCTTTCAGCATGGGAGACAGCAGAGACCAGTTGACACTGGTCCAACACCACCATCAGCATGAGCCCTCCAAACCTATGTCAGCATGAAGTTCAAAGCCAAAGGAAATCTTTTCCAGGTGTTCTGAGAGGGACAGCACTCTCAGCTCGGGCACAGCCTGCACCATCCCTTGTGTAGCAGGCCACTTTTCTGGCCAAACAGCCCCACAGGCACCTCCACTACCCCTCCACCAGGCACCTGCATCTCCAGCAGCAGCACTGACCCTTGGCAGCAGGACAGCCCCTCTCCCTGCCCTTTGATCCCCCCACTGCTGACAGCTTCCCCGAGGATGTTTTGTTGGTGGTGTCACCCTTGACCATTAGCTCTTCACGCATGACTATAACGTGACATCTCTGATGAGGTGCCGCCAGCAGCCGGCAACTTCAGGGAGCAATTAAAGCCGAATGAGTCACTGCGGGTGAGAGCATCTTCGACTGCACATCTCCACCATTCTCCCAGCCTCACACCACCCTCTCCCCAGTCTCCCCAGACTGCCCCAAAATGCTTTTTCCCCACCTCTTAGGTCAAGGTAGCCAGAGGGAAGGGCTGTAGAATGGGCATGATAGAGTCGATGGCTCGAGAGCCAGGTGCAGTACCGACAAAAGGTGACTCACTCTCAGGTACAGGGTTTTGGAAGTATCCTGGCTCTATCCCACACTGGTGGGTTCCATGGAGATCTTCTCTGCTGCTGCTCATGTGCTGTCATTTTAAGACCAGGGAGGCCAAGGCAGTGGCGTTCTTATGCGATTAGCTGCTGAGATGAACGTTAATTAGTTTTCAATTTCCATAAAGTACCCCACTGACAGAAAGATTAGTTAAACCTGCTCATGGCTGCTGAGGATCACTTAGAAATTAGGCAGGGGTGGAGGAGGGAAGAGGGGGTAAGATAATGGGGGGAAGATATGGGAAAGGGGGTCCAAAATGTGTCTCTTGAGCCTTTCAGAGGGAGGGAAAGACAGCAGAACTCTGCTGGCTTCCCATATGAAACATCAGGGATATAAATACATGATGACAGGAAGAGAAAAAGTAAATCCAGAGATATTTCTGGAGCCATACCCCACAGAAAAGGTGTGTTGCTCTGCCAGCTCACTGCTGACCCCCTCCTTGTCCCCTGAGCTGGGAGGGGAGGCTAAGCCACCTTACCCAGCAATAGCACCTATGGTAAACACAGCCTCTGAGCTCTGGGGATTGAGGGTTCGTGTTTTGATGGTTTTGTGCATTTTTGCCCTCCTTCCCAGAACCCCCTCCAAAGTAACACCCCCGCCTCCTCCCCACCGTGTGAGCCGGTGCAACCCGGGGGTGCTGTGGATCTGCCACGTGACACTGTGGAAGTGAATTGCAAATGACATTTCATTAACGGCTTGAATAAAGCTGTTTTCCCTCTTTTCTGCTATGCCCAAAAGCAACGGTAATCCTGCGTGCAAAGTGCTCTTCCAGACCCCAAACTAACTCAGCCCAGCTGAGGGGCACTGCTGGCAGAGGATTTGCCCCCCTTGTGTCCTCTTCCCATCAGTACCTGGCTTCCTGGATGCAGCGATGCTCCTTGTAAAGGACAGGCTCAAGCAGGGATATCCATACCCTGGAGTGGGGCAGGTTTGGGTTCCCAAAAGAGAAGGAGAGCACTTCACCATGGGCCAAGGTGCTTAATGCTCAGGGCAGCCCAGCAAAGTGGGGTGGAGGAGCAGCCACCTGCTGTCGGATGGCACGCCCAGGACGTTCAGCATGTGTTTGATGCTGCAGCCTGAGCACGGCAGAGTGGAGATACCGGAGCATTGGCAAACCCAGCCTGGACCACACAATCCCTCTTTCCACTGCTGGAGAGGAAAGGAAGGAGCCCAACGGGAAGCAGCAAGGTGCCAGTGGTTTCCAGGCTGCGTGGCCCTTCTCTGGGACCATGCCCAATTTGCTGCAGGGTGTCGGGTGGTGGGAAGAAGGGATGGAGCCAGGATGCCCTTGGAGAGCGTGGTGCGCAGCTGGGCACCGCGAAGCATCTCTGTCATGGCCCCTTCCCAAGCCAGCTGAGACCCCGGGCACCAGCTCGGCACAGTGGGCGGGGGCAGCGCACCCCCAGCCAGCGCCCCACTGCACCCACCCAAATCACCCCCTCAACGCCCAAGATAGGGGTCTCCAAAGCGACAAGTGTGGCGTTTTTTCCCCTCATGTGGCCACAGGTAACCCGCTCTGCGACCCACGATGCCAGGCGGGGGCCATAGCCCCTCGTCAGGGCGAGCAGCTCCCGTCTCCGCTCCCGCCTTTGACGTTATTCGGCTGGACAGAGGGATGTCTGGGCGAATCATTTTCAACGCTCTTCCATATTCATAATGGGCTAAATATAGGGGAGCAAAGTGGGACCTGGCGGGCAAAGCCCTCCCCGTGGTCAGAGCCGATGAGTTCTCCACCGAGATGAAATGCCGGCGTCAGCCCCGCCGTGGCCCCGGGGGCCACAGGGAATCGTACCCCGCCAGCCCCCCGAACAAGGCACAGTTGTTCAGGGGTTGTGGGTTTGGGTTTGTTTTTGGTTTGTTGTTTGTTTTTTTTTTAGCTCCCGTTAGCCAAATTCAAACCCACGTTTCCAGCCGGTCGAAGGAGTCAGCAGAGCAGCCCGGGAGGGGGTCTGCCGGCCCCAGCACTANTAGGGAGAAGGCAAGCAGCTAAATGAGTATAAATAAAGCTTTTCCTGAGCCGCGGCAGAGAATGGGTAGGAAGGGTGAGGGGAGAACAGAGCTCATGATGTCGGTGTGGGGCTCCCATGGGAAGACATCCACAGCAGGAGAAACTGCTGCCCGTCCCACCGATGCTGATAAACTGATGACTTTTACCGCCATGGCTCCCCTCCTGGTATTCCCTGAGGAATAAAGTGCCTATCAGTGGCTTTCCTGCAACCCCAGCACAGACCCGCTCTCTAACTGGCCCCAGTGGTCCCCAGCCATGCCTGTGGCTGAAGCTATCCTTGGCTTGATTCACACCAAGAAAAATATACTGTGGGAGGTTAAAAGCAGTCCCACGTTATGGAAAAAGGCAGTGGCTCCCTTGGCTGTCACAGGGCCCTGGCAGCCCCACCAGAACTGGTAATTAATGAACACAGGAAACAGCAATATAGGAAACAAACAATTGAGCCCAGCAAGTAGTATTTGAAGTATTATGGGCAATGTCACAGATTCACAAAAACCACCGAATATTAGCATTTGGAAGAGATCTCTGAAGGTCATCGAGTGCAACACCCCTGCCAGAGCAGCATCACCTAAAGCAGATCGCATGAACACATCCAGCTAGGCCTGGAAAATCTCCAGAGTTGGAGACTCCACCATCTCCCTGGGCAGCCCATTCTGGTAGTCTAGCACCCCCAAAGTAAAGAAGTCCTTTCTCATGTTTAGATGAGAAATAATCTTCCAAATAAAGTTTATTCACCAGTAAATGTGCTGATCTCCCTCACCAGGGTGCCCTTGCCTGTTTGTGGGGAGGCACAGAAAGGTGATCTCTGGGCAGAGCATCCTGAGGGCTTCCATGTTGGGAGTCCCAGGGGCTGTCCTTGTCACCACCAGTTTTCTGGCTGCATGGCAGCTGCCATGCCAAGCTCTGTTTGCCAGGGACCCACAAGCCTGTGCCATCAGCTTGGTGTGATGGCTCTGAGGGAACCCCAGGTGTGCAACCCAGTCCTAGGCAGGGTCTGGCACAGGAAGGCAGCTGTGTGCAGCACATTTAATTTTTTTGTCCTGCTGTGAGCGTGCAACTCAGTGTGAGATGAAAGGGGTGGGGGGTGGGGAAATGGAGGCAGATTCTGTTCTGGGGTTTGAATTCACATACTTTGGGGTATCTGGTGCCTGAATAGCAAAGCGTGCCCCTTCCAGCAAAAATGGCTCCTGCACTGGTCTGGCTTAGCAGGAACTTGAAGCAAAGCAAGAAAGGTACAGCAGGGTGTAGGTATGTGTGTCTGCCCTTCAAGGCACAGCACAGAATCACAGCCACAAATGGCCAAATCTGCTAGAAACATCCCATCGGCCCTTTGAGAAGATGGGTGCAGGTAGGTCTGCTGGTGTCTCGGGAATCCCAGCGCACCTCTGCCTTCTTTAACCCAACCAGCACTCACCAGCAGTTTGTGGCTTCTGGTTCAGTGGTGGGGAAACCCCCAGCTTTGGCTCATCAGTGAGGATGGGAATGGGCTGTCAGGTTGGCACTGGCATCCAGACATTTACAGGGCAGTGCTGCCCGATTGCTGCGATGACAAGTTCCTGCCCTTGGTGTCCTCCAGCACATTTTCCCTGTGTGAGAGCTCAATGCTATTTTTCTCCTTTTTTAAAAAAAAAAAGTATTCTGTGACTCAGGGAAAAGGTAAGATAAAGTACAGCCCCCACACTTGAATAGATATCTGGCTATTTTAATAGATGAGGCAATAAATAAACCCAGGAGAGATTTTTCAAGTTTTCATTCATTTTTGATAGAGAGAAATTACTCCTTTTCCTCTATAAATATAAAATAATAATAATAAAAAAGTTCTTGCTAGGGAGCTAGGAGCACCCAGCACAATTTCCAGGTCCCTCAGTTTTACTTCGTGGTACCCAAAGTTCATTGTAAGGCTCCAGCTTTGGGAACCACGGGCTTAGGTGAGAATATCTTGCACTGGAATTCAACCACCACAAAGCTTCCATCTGTCTGGTGGAAGAAGCAAACCAAGCACCCTAAAAGGCATAACCTTGGGAGGATTTATTTTAGTTAGGTTGATTCATTTACAGCATGCAGGCTTTTTAAACAAGCGTTTTAAGCTGATCCTCTGATTTAGCAAAGGCTGAGCTCGGCAGCACAGGGTGGCTGTGCCTGTCTCCTCTTTTAACTGTCAAATGCAGAGACGTCTCAAGCGGCCCAGGGAAAGCAGCTCTCTGCTGTGCTGCCAGTAAGAACCTTCTCAGTGCTGGCCATGGCATGGCAGTGTCACAGAATCAGAGAATTGTCAGGGTTCGAAGTGACCTGAAAGATCATCTAGCTCCAACTGCCCTTGCCTGGGTAGGGACACCTCACACTAGATCAGGTTGCTCACAGCCCCATCCAGCCTGGCCATAAAAGCTTCCAGGGATGGGACTTCCACCACATCCCTGGGCAATCTGTTTCAGTGTCTCACCACCCTCATGGTGAAGAACTTCTTCCTAACGTCCGCTCTGAATCTACTCACTTTTAGTTTTGCTCCAGTACCTCTAGTCCAATTCCTATCTGACACCTTAAAGAGTCCCTCACCAGCTTTCTTGTAGGCCCTCTTCAGACACTGGAATGCCACAATAAGGACTTCTCAGAGCCTTCTCATTTCCCGGCTGAGCAGCCCCAACTCTCTTAGTCTGTCTCCATAAGAGAGCTGCTCCAGCCCATTGATCATCCTCCTGGCACTTCTCTGGACACACTCCAGCACATCCAGATCTTTCCTGCAATGAGGGCTCCAGAAATGGATGCAGTTCAGAGTCCTGGACCTCTAGAATGCCTTTCACTTCACCTCTGAGACACATTTAGTAACTTGCCTTAATATTGATGCCCTCCACACACCTTGCCGCAGAAGGATTCCCGGCCTTGGCCAGCGTAATTATGTGTTCAATATTAACAGTCTTCATCTGTCAAAGCTCACCACTGTCTGCCTGTCCTCTTGCTGCAGCCCCAAACACTGCCTGCCAGCCCTCTGCAAAGCATCCAGAGAGGCCAAGGATGGTTTTGAGATCATTTCTCACTGCTGATTTAGGGACCGGACCAAAACACGACAAGTTGCCATCTCTACCATCCAGAAAGGCTCCTTTCTCTCAGCTTGTTAGTCTCCTCCTGCTTGATGGACCAAGGAAGCACCAAGACAGCTGATGGCTTTAGTCAGACCAATGATACTTGGCCATATCTCAAATGTCAAGGTAAAGACAAGGAGCTGTTCCTGATTTAGCTTGTTGTGAAGGCCCGAGAGATGTCTGAGGAGCTGCAGCTGGCCCCAGCCATGCAACTCCAATTTATTCTTCCCCAATACCTTCAGCTCCATGAGACCTTGCTCGTTTGGAGACACACTTGCTATGCCCATGCAAGGCCTGAACAACATGGTGCCCAAAAAGAAGGGTTCTCCCTGCAATCCCTGCATGAGCCCAAACTTGCACAAAGCTGTGTCAGTGACCATGTCCAGAGAAGTCATGCAGTCACCATCAGCAAATCATGGGCAGACTGGTGCCACAAGAATCTTGTGTAACATCTGGGACCTTAACCTACTTCAGATGGTCCAGGGCAGACTTGGGGCAGGGGGCTGCAGTCACTGGCACAGCAGTCTCCATGGGGATGGCAAGTGAGATAAAAAGGTTTTTTTCCAGTTGGTCCTTTATGCTATTAAAGCCTTTCCCTCTGGGTAAGTGTGAAGTCTGCCTCTTCCTTGGCTGTTATTAAAAGTCAGGGCTAAAATCCCTTTGGGAGTGGGGAAGGCAGATAATCCCCACTCCTCCTGACCTTCTTTCCCTCCTCACTTTGCAAGGTTATTGCAGCTCCTCAGCAGCAGCTGCTCTACATGATAAACTCCTTCCCTTCAAAAAAAAAAAAAAAAAAANTCCAGAGGCGTCCCTGTGGCCAGAGCCAAATGCCTCCCTCCCACACAGCCTCACCCAGGTAGTTATTTTTCAGCCAACTGGCAAAGCACATCCTCTGCTAGAAGGGCAAAAGTGGTGGTGGTGAAATATGTAAAATTGCCTTAAATCACCAAACTTCCAGCCTATTCCTTCCTCCTCTGCAGAATAAACAGCTAAAAGCACTTTTCTCTTCTCCAGTGTCAAAGACATCTGTCCCCGAGGCTGAGAAGCTGTGTGATGAATTCCAGCAGCAGAAGGGGGGGTTTTACCTCTGCTTTTTAAATAAAGCCCCCAAATTACAGGGTTTGCACCAAGAAAGCGCTGACACAGCCTTGGCTGCCACAGCACTTATGGTGTGGGGATGTAGGGGCACAGGGGATGCAGGGATGAGGGAATGCAGTAGTATAGGGATTCAGGGGTGCAGGGATGAGGGGATGAGGGGATGAGGAAGTGTAGGGGTTCAGGGACACAGGGGTGTAAAGTTGCAGGGATGTGGGGATGCAGGAAAACAGGTATTTGGGGATAAAGGCAAGGAAAATGGAGCCACGCAGGGCAGAGTTTGCTGCAGCCCCCTCCTGTGTTGGGATAGATGCCGTTAATGACAGCCTAATCACTTTCATCGATGCTGGTTTAGCGCTGGAAATGTGGAAATCCCAGGGCTGCTGGGTGGGTTGTGCGTGGCTCCAGCTACCTCTAGTGGAAAGCAGACAGAAGCAGCTGCCCTCAGCTGCACCACTTTAACATCAAGGGTTTGATTTATTTCAAGGGCTTTTACACTCACCTACTTGGAGGTCTTACTGGAGTATTTAGCTGTGAGAAACTCTTCAACCCATCCCTCTCAGCTCAAACATAGAGGTATATGACTAAGTCCTGTTTTTGGATGACCTTTCTCTTCCAGAAAGAGCAGGACCTGCTCATCCTGCACAGTTGGGTTGGGTGCAGAAGCTCCATGATAAGACCTCAAGTTGCTCCAGACGGCCCCAGCATCTCAAGCATCCCCTCAGCAGAGTGGCATGGGATTTTTGCAAGACCACAAGTCAGGATCAGAGGCCCATATTTTCAGGTGTGTGGCACGGTGCTTTGAGATCTGGCAGGACCCTGAGACCTCCCTGTAAGGCCACTCATCAAGGCCGGGCACAGAAGGATGAGCACCTTTCTCCTTGAGTATGCTGTGCCATCAGCAGCCACCGAGACAGGTTCTCAGTGAGCACTGCAGCCTGGATGCAAATGAGGAAAGCAGGTGTTGAGCAGAGGAGCTGTCACCATCACAGTTGCAATAAGCACACTCTTGCTGCAAAGGTGCATGGCTGCAAAGAGCTGCCTCAGACATCAGAGATGAACACAAGATTTTCTCTGCTAGCAAAGGGCTTCAGTGGCCCAGAGCAGAGACTAATTTGTTGGATTTTCTAGGTGCAACCCCATGGAGACCAAAACCACTTATTGTTCCCTCCTAGCCTCAAAACCTGCTGTATTTCCCACATGAGCTAAAGTGCTTTCATTTCAAAAAAGAAAGAATTCACATGAACCCAGGAGCTGGCACTTTCTGAAAGGTCCCCAACTGACTGCCCTTAATAACAGCAAAGCAGCAAGAGGAGGAAGCAGCTACAGTCAGAGCAGGGCCCAGCTCCTCAGCCCTCCAACACCACATGGTTCTGCACCCAAAAACAACTGCTGTACAGTGCACACAGCCTTTAAAATCATGTCTGTAGCCTAGAAAGAAACATTTTTCATCACCTCCAACAAGTACTGGCCTCGCCACCTGGGAGAGACCTCTTCAAACAAACCTGGAGCAGGCAGATGGAAAGCAGGACAGCTACTTGTACCCAAACCAGAACACTTATTCTTGCTCTTCTTTGCACTAGCACCCAAGTGCAAGGGGAGGAAGTCTTGCCATGTCCTCCCACTTTCAGAAGTCCCTGAAAACAGCCGCAAAAAAATGGTTAACAAGCTCTAAGTGTCAGGGACAAGTGGGGCTGATGGGAAGGATTAGACATTAATGAGAGCCATCTTCCAAAGCATCCATCACTTCACTTTCATGAGTTTCTTAATGTGGTGGGAACTCTGCCATGGCTGGATTCCTTTTATTTAAAGCAGAGATAAAAAGCTTGAGAGGTATTAATATTAATTAAGAGACAGACATTTGCAGAAACTTTCTTTACCCCACATCACACCCAGCTCTCAGCCCCGCTTCAGGGAAAAACCAGATTTTTTTCCAGAAAGGACTAAATTGTTCTGCAGAATTTATGAGTCTTTGTCACTTCTACTGTGACTTTTATCCCACAGGGCAGGAAGCGAAGGCTGCACCAGATGAAAGCTTCTTACAACCCAATTCTCTGTCCCAGGGCACATTGCAAATGTTTCTATTTCCCTCAAAATTCCCTGTGGAATTTCAGACCCAGAGAAGAAATCCTGCCCTGATGCTGAAAATAAGGTCTTGATTTTTGAAAAGCAAGAAAATGAAACAGTTGGAGGCAAATGCCTTGGACTGCTATGCTTGCCTGGGGAGGTGTGGAGAGGGGAGCTTCAGGAGTGAGGCAGGCTCTGCTGAACAGAGTCCTGCAGGGATGGTGGGGGCACAGGTGGTGGCACTTCCACTCTGGGGGAGGGCACGGACCAGAAGGACATATGCAAGAGAGTTGCCATTGCAACGTGGTGCTTAGCCCATTGAGAATTGCCCCATGGTCCTCACTGGCTGCGAGAGAGTTAATTCCCAAGCCCCAGGACATCGTGGTTTTAAACTGATGGGTGGCAGAGTCGCCCAGCCCTGGTCATCAGGCTTCGCTTTTCACTGCCATTTGTCTCTTTGGGTTTTTGTCAAACTTTGTCCTTGATCTGTGCAAAACGGACTTTCAGCCAAATGCTATCTCCAGATGACAGTGAGTAAAGTGATGAGCTGAGCTTGGGAATTGTTTAAATGAAATGACACCCTGGAAGCACCCTGGCAGATGCAGGTACCTGATAACAGATGGGGGAAAAACGAAGACCTGGAGATCCTCTGGTGAGAGGAGAGAGCAGAGAGGATCTCTGCTTCTCTGTGAGAGCACCACAAAACCTGGGTCACCTCTCCCGGTTTTCTGCACCAAGCTTAAAGGAAGAGGGAAAGCAGAAGGTTACTACTGAGGTAAGCAGTACCCTGAAGGCCATGGGGATGTCCTCTGCATTCCCAGACTTGCCAGATCTGGATGCAATATCAGGGGAGAATTAGGCTAGGAAATGGGTAGCATCACCATGTTCTTCCCCTGTAAGCGTGGTTGGATAGACACTCCTACTTGGTGTGATCTCTCCTGAGAGCCACCGAGACTGGCAGGACCCCAAAGTGAGCATAAATCAGCCCCAAGAGAGTCACACAGTACAGGTGGCCATGTCGGGAATGCTGTCTGCTAAAAGTTGTCCCACTGTTTTAAAGCAAACAAAAAAGTCTAGGGAGATCATTAAAGTGAGCTGAGGGTTCTAGGTGAAACACCTGCTGGGTGCTGCAAGGCAGAGCCAGCTTCTAGCCCCCTACAGGGGCTAGAACAGGGGTCAGGCTGGGGGAGAAGCAAAGGTAGGATCAGATCACGTGAAAGAGGGAAACCGAGGCACACAGACCTGCCTCACCCTGGGCTAACCAGGGTGACCTTACCACACCCTGTTCATGGTGGCATTTAGGGGATGATTAAAAGTTGCAGGAGAGCTGGCTGTTGAACATGGCTGCCTGATCACTCCCAGGCACATCCCTGTTCTTGATGCCCACAGCAAAGGCCAGCAGAGCTCAAGGGAACAGAGCACACTCAGGGAGATGTTATTTCAGGCCAGTGCAAGTAACTGCTCTCCTCTTGTCACTGTCCGGGCACCACACAGCCTGGCAGAAGGCAGAGTAGCACAGATGCACCATCGCTTTGAGTCCAGCTTTGTAAATAAAAATTGGGTGCGAGGGGAGAAACAACAGAAAGAACCTTCCAGAAAAGCTTTTGGCTGATGAAATATGGCACACGTGGAAGAGATCAAGAACAATAAATACAAATAACCAGAACGGGGTGGGGGTTGACACGCTCGATGAATTTGCAGTGGGCAACGAGGAAGAAAAGGGCTGTGGGTCGGTGGAGTTCCTGCCAAAGACCCTTAGGCAAGGACGTGGCCCCGGACCCTGTCCCTCCTGCCCTGCAGCCCATCTGTCATTCAAGGCTCGGCCACGAGATGGAGGCTTCTGCCCACGGAGAGACGCCGAAGCAGTCCCACAGAGAGGTCCCCAGCCACTTGTAGGGCCCCCAGGTGCTGTCCCCCACCTCATGAGGACACGCTGAGGTTGTACAGGAAATGCAATGCAATGCTTTGGGGATGGAGTGGGACCTGTCCCCAGAGTGTCTCCAATGGTGACTGCTGCATTCTTGTTTTCCAGGTCACCCAAAGTAGGCGTTTGCTGCAAATGCAATTGCCTGGAGCAAACAGGTAGCAGGCAACTGCCTTCCCTCCCCCCAGCACCACTGTCCACCTCAGAAGCCCAGAGATGTCTGGGCAGGTAAAGAGAGGGTGGTGTGGCCTCCTCTCTCTGAGTTTTCTTCCAGACAGGTGCACCTATCGGGAATTTTTGTGTGACATTCCCAGCAGAAAAATCAGGTTTCTGCAATAGTGTGACACTCTTGGGAATGCTTTTTCAACTGTTTAGCAGGGACATTAGGGAAAAGCTGGGGTGGGGGACGCTGGGGTGGATGGGAACAGTGTTGATATTTGCTGCTCCTGTGCCTTTTTGGTGAGTGAAGCTGGAGCAGCAGTACCTGGCTCTTCCTATGTGTGTTGGGGCAAACAGGGAAACATCCCCAACCCCCCATTTTTCTCAGCATTTTTCTGTAAAAAAAGGACCTGCTGTCTGTATTCTGTAGAAGTTGCATGTTTTCCTAGGGGGAAGGGAATCCTCTATGCCCAAACTTGGTGCAGCTGCAAGCACAGCCTTGTCCCCAGGATGCAGGTGAGGTGCCTGTGTCTCTGGATGCCCAAGCTAGAGCAGTGCTAGGGAAAGATCACATTGAAGTGTAAGAGCAGGCTGGATGAGTCTTTCAGCAGCCTGGTCTAGTGGGAGGTTTCTCTCCCCATGGCAGGGGTGTTGAAACAAGATGATCCTTAAGGTCACTTCCAACCCAAGACACTCTGTGAATCTATGATTTCTAGGGTAATGATGTCCTTGCAAAGGGTCAGAACAAAGCTCTCTGCCTTTCCAACCTCCTCCTGCCAGCAGCCAAAACCTGCCAGCATTAACATTTGCCTGTGTGACGACACAGCATCCCAGCATCCCAGCAACCCGAGGGCTAGTGTGGCTCAAAGGGGCAGCATGGGGACAAGCACCCATTGCCACCCTGGCAGGGCCACCGCACCCAAGACACGGGGCAGGAGTGCTGTCGCGGCCCCGAGGAGGAGGTGATTAATTAGTGGTGCAGCGGCGGTGAACATGTGTCGGCCTCCACATCTGCCCCTCGACAGCAGGGCTCCGCAAGCGAGGTGTCACCGCTTTCCCGCTCACCTCCTTCCCCGACGTAATTGGCCGCGACATCGGCAGCAGCTGCTCCGAGAGGCGAAAAGCCTGTCCGGTCCCTGCCCGGCACCCCGATCGCGGGCAGCTCCTGCCACCGTGCAGTGTGGGTCGCTGGAACTGGGTCCCTGTGGTCAGCGGTGGCGTCAGGAGCAGCGAGTGCTGTCCCTCCCAGCGAGTCCCAAGGCACTGAGGAAGCAAAGGCAGGCAGATGCCGTTCCACACCTCGATCTGAAAACCTTTGGATGTTGGAGGAGTTTGGCAGGACACTGTTTTCTCATCCTGCTTTAGTGATTAATACAAACTTTAGTAGCGTGCTGGGGACGATGGGTTCGGTAAAGCTGCTTTCAGATGGGGTGGGATGATGAAAAACCTTTGTAGCCTTTCAGGTAAAGCCCTGCAGGTAGAAGGGGGAAAGTCAGCTGGCACACCCCACGCCGTGCAAGTAACTAGCACAGGCAGGGCTGCTTCTCTTAAGAAGCTTTTAAGGAGCTTATGGGACAAGTCCTGCCTTCGTTATCCCCAAGCAAGTTCCTTTGTGGGGTGCACTGGAATCTCACCACTCCTGGGCATAGCCTGTGAAATCCTACCCTGCCTCTGGCAGACCCCAAGTGGGAAAACACCTAGTTAAGCAAGCTTCCCCAGTTTTCCACGGCAGGTCTCAGAAAGGGCTTTCCATGAGCTCGGCGAGCATGGCAGCTGCTGTTCCAAGGCTCAGCCTCCCCGTCAGGAGCCCTCGCTGCTCCAGAAGCCCTTAGCACATTCCTCTCATCTGCTTGCCTATTTTCACAGAACTTAGAGGAACTTAATTATGTTTGAGACTTCTCCCCCTGTCAAACCAGGCTGCAACAGGCCAGAAGCCTTCAAGAGGTAATAAAGGGGATGGACAGGCAGCGAGCACAGGAGCACTACCTCCTCTGCAAGCAAGGTCAAAACCGCTCCTCCTTCCCACCGAAGCCCTGGGCCAAACCCAAGCGTGAGGACGGGGTGAAGCCTGACTCACCGCTCCCGTAGCCACAAGTGGGAATTGGGAGGATGAAGAGGTGAGAGATGCTGGTGCTGGCCGTCAAGCAGTGGGCCAGTAATAACCTCATTATGAGGCTGGAGATGCTGGGGAAGGGGAGGGGGGCAGATGCCGTCCTTCTGCTGCCCGCGTGCCACCGGCAGCTTGCGGAGCCAGTAAGTTGTCAGCCTGTCTCCTGCCTCTCACCTTGCTTCTCATTAGCTCCCCGCCGTGCTGCTGCACAGGCAGATGGGGCAGGTTCCACGTCTGCCTGCCACCGACGTGCCGGGAAGCACTGGCTTCTGCACTGCTCCCCGCCGCGTCCCCCCGGTCTCCGCTCTTCTCGGGGCTGGGTGGGGGCACGGCTGGTCCACGTCACATTTCCCAGGTTGCAAATGGGTGGATACATTCACCAGCTGTCTGGCCAAGAGGAGCCCCTCTGTGTCCTGGTGTGCTATCTCTCCACTGGGAGGGCAAGTTGGAAGCAAGAAAGCTCTCTGAGGTCTGCAGTGCCGCAGCCTCAGTGGTCCTTGCAGGACCAAGACGCTTGAAGCAACCAGACAGCTTTACCCAGCCTAAGGCAGCCAGACTCACACCCTAGGATGAGGGGACCTTCCATGGCAGGTCAGCTTGGGTCTGTGCTTTGGGTGCACAGGGTGTTAAGCACAATTCCACTTTAGGGAGCGAGGGTGCTCTTTGAATATCCCAAGCCATACCACATGCAGATTGTGTTCCCTGCCAGAAGAAGGCAAGAGACAACCTCCAGCAACAGCGATCAGCCCCAAAGGTGGGGAAGAGACCAAGAAAAACATGAGCCCAAGCCAGAAGTCATCAGCAAGGACCAAGCCAGACAGGATGTCACAAGCAGAAGGAAAGGGGTAGGAGACTGGTTGGTCATTTCCTCCTAGATCCCATCTCCAGAAAAGGGGCTTCTATGCACCACTGCAGTGTTCCACACACCTCAATTCTTTCCAGAATGACAGACGTATCTCCTGGGGACAGAGGCCTGTGCTTCCCACCAGAACAAAGCAAAGTACAAACCTCCATGAATAGCAAGAAATGTTTCCATGGTGGGTGGATATTCCCAGGCAGAGGTGTTATCCACCAGCACAGCCATATCTTGAGAGAAAGGGCTCCTCTCCTTTGTGACCTGGAAGGATCATCTCCAGTTGTAGTGGTTTCTGCTCCCCTTTTCCTGCAGGGTCACTCTTCAAGGATATGGGCTCCCAATGCTACAGCTTCTCTGCCAAGCTTACAGTGCATATATCCACTTACCATGAGAGCAAGAACCTGAAGAAAGTGTGGATGTTCTGCTCAAGCCTAAGTACCCCATGGTGCCCTTGAGGACTTGCTCTGGTGATCTGAAGGAAGAGTTCTGAAGGGCCCCTTGGCAGAAGGGAGCTGCAGAGTGATTATTGAGCCATATTACCATGGAAGAGCCATATTTCTCCAAGATGTATTCCTCTTAGCCAAGTGCCCAAAGTCTGAGCAATTTTATCATGTTCGGGATACATAGCCACTCTGACACTGTCTTTGGTCTTGGCTACTCAGTACCACCTGGATAACAAGCACCCAAATATCAAATTAAGGTGTTGAAAGGAGGATGAAGTGGTCTCCTCCAGACCCTTGCACCAGCTTTCCCACCTTTTCCTCTCTCTCCCACTCCTTACCAGAACGGTCCATTTCTCTTTCTAACTGTGACAAATTCTCCCTCTTCCCAGCGAATCTGTGTGCTCCTCCCATGGCAGCAACCCACACAGTCCAGCATAGTTTCTCCAGGCTCCTGCATTCCTCCTGTCTGTGCTGGGGCTGGCCCAGCTCAGGCGGTAACGTGGTGGTGGCTACAGCACGGATTGTCGTGTCCCAAAACAGACATCCTCAAGCTAACATTTGCCTAAAGCAGCATCCAAGCTCACCACGAATGAGCCTTCCCAGTTGTCCTAAAGAAAACTGGGACACCTCCACACCAAAACTGCAGCAGCCTCAACAGTAGCCATCTGCCAAGCTGTGGCTCTTCACATCAGGGGAGAACCTGGACATGGAAATGGATTTTTTTTTTTTTCCTGATGTTATCAGGCACTTGGATAAAGCCAGGGAGGCTTTTTTTTTGGAGGAGCAGCAGAAATACCCCCTTAGTGTCCTCCAATTCCATCACATCCAGCCTGTGAAGCCAACACAGTCCTGCCAGCTCCTCACCTCTCGCAGGGCACCGCAGGGATGCCCCAATCACCAGCAGAGCTGAGAAAACACCTCCGCCCCAGAGCCACCATGTTTATTGAGGTCCTCAACCCCACAGAAGGGAGGGGGAATGGGGTGGGCAGCAAGCCTTGGCTCAGCTCAAGGACCAGAACCCCAAACGAGCAGCATTTCCATGCTAATTGGGGCAAAACATGGGCTGTTTTCCTCCTTTTGTCCACTCAGGCTGCGATGGAGGGGAAGGAGCTTTGAAGGCATGCAGTACCTGTGCAAAGCAGAGGGGGTAGGGGTGTGTGTGCAAGCGCACAGAGCTATTAATTAAAATTGCTCAGTCAGATGCTATAGAGAGATTAGTTGTCACATTGTGTTAATGGCAAGCTTGGCAACGCCGCGAGAAGGGGCAGGACTGCCCGCCGTCCCCTCAGCTGTTCAAGTGCCACGTTTATACCCAGCCAGAACGACTAATTGGCAGGTTTTGTCGAACAGAAGCCCCCTTGTTATTGGGAAGAGTTTGGTGCCTTAATGAAGGAGAGCAGGGAAAGGGACATGCGGGTACCCAGCAGCTGCAGCCACCTCCAAAGTGGGGGTCCCGTAGGGAGGGACAGCCACAGTCCTGTTCGCCTGGGGATGGGGCACATGGAGCATGGAAAAGCCTGGGGCTGTGGAATGGCTCAGCACCGAGTTCTTCACCGGTGCTGCAAACCGCTGCGTGTACCCAGAGCTGAGTTCTGTTAAACAAACAGAATTTATTTGTGGATATCCCCCAGCTGCAGGGGGTGAGGACAGGACCCAACCCTGCTCTTAAGTTCAGCCTCCTCAGGTTAGTTTCCTGCCTCATTTTCTTGCTACAACGAGGAAGGAAGCGCTGAAAAAGGCTGAAGGAACTCCTGACTGGCATCTCCACAATCTTGGTTACTGGAGGATACTCAGCACAGGCTGGGCATGCACAGAGTCTGGCCTGCCTTGCATCAGGGCATGCAGCAGGCCCTCAGAGTCTGGTTTAGACTCCCTTTCAATTGTCTGCATCCAAAAATAACTCGTTTTTTGACATAATATCTCCTAATCTGGGCCCTTTGTCGACTTCTCACTAGCCACAGGTAAGCACTGAGCTCCATGCTTGGGCAGAGATCTTGGCAAACCTTCTGGTGAACACAATTGTTGGTGAAGCAGAAAAGCAGAGAAATGTTTGGTATTAGCACCATAACCTTTGAAAAGCTCAACTGCAGTGGTCAGTGTTTCTGCCCTCTGATGGGCAGTTCTACTCCAAAAGAGCAGGAACCAGAGGAAAACACTCTTCTCCTCATTTTACAGAGGAGGGAAGCTCAGATGTGAAGTCACAAAGGTGTTCAGCACCTTCAAAGCCTGCATGATTTATGCACCTTGAGATCTTGTCCTAGCTGATTTGACAATTTGTCCCTTGAACAAATGACAGGTGGAAAACTAAGGTACAGCATGGCTGTGCCACCAGAGTCAGGGACTTGCCTAGATGTGCCTATCCAGAGGTTTGCATGAGGTTTAATATCTGGTGATTAGATTGTTTAGCCTAACCACCACAGATCCCACAGGTCTGCTTCTGCCTTTAAGAGCCATTTCCCTCCCCATCCCAAATGTGGCTTTATTTTGTGGATTCAGACTGTTCCAGAGGGAAACAGGGAACACCTGGGGATGCTGCCACAGGACAGCAAGTCTTTTGTCCTCCCATCAGCCGTAGTTCAAGAAACTCTAGAGCAATGAACCTTGTGTTGGGGGTATCAGCAAGTTTCCAAGCCAACCTACTGCCTCAAGCTGTAGCCCTCTCATTGCCATTGGGTGAGGACAGATGAAGCCCCATTGCTGCTGAACAAATACAGCCACGCTCAGTGGGTCTGCAGTGGGAAGGTGACTGCCTTCTTGTGGAGGGTTAGCACAGGGTGGAAGACCTCTCCAGGCCAATAGCATATCACTGTGCCAGGCCCAGGTGGAGTCATTTCAGCCTAAATCTGACCTCTGTGATGCCTTACCTGTTTATTGCTACCCAGCCAGGCTCTTTCCGGGATAGCCCAATCATATCCACCCTTCAACCATCAAGAAACCTCAGCTGTATTTTATGACCATGACTGCAACCTGATCATTTCATCCATTCTCCAAGCTATGTGTGAAGATGAAGCAGAAAAGTCATCATAAACAGCATTTGCTCCCTGAAGCCAGATTTGGGTAGGGTGGCATGGGAGACAGAGATGCAGAAATATCCACAGCACCTTCAAACAGCCTGGCCCTAAACAGTTGTACAGAGGTTGCTGCATACAGTCCTGCTACTCATCTCTTTCAGCCCCAGGGTCTACTTGCACATTACCCATTGACCTGATGCTCAGAGCAGTTCACAGCAGAATCTGGACCTTCTCAATGCACTTCCCTCTATGCTATTTCACTTTTTAACCTTACCATTTCACAAGCCTTTACTGTAAGATTTCTGCAAGGTACTGGTTGCCCCTCAGCAAAGACAGTAAGGGAATGTGTCCTGAAGGCTCTGCTTCCTTTGCAACTCAGACTTCTGCAAACTTACCCTTTGATACTCAATCTTTTGTTCCCTAGATGTCACACTGACTTGACTAGACCTTAGCAAGGAAAACATTGCATTGGACTAGAAAACCAAACTTGGAACCAAACTTTTCTTTTGTTCTCTGCTTTTGACCACTTAAAGTAATGCACTGCCATCTCCTATGCAGCACTTGCCTGTTACAGGAGACACTTTGTTCATGTACTTGAGGCCAAGTTCTAATCACTGAATGTAATAGGGCAAGATGAGTGATAGATTGACACAACTAATTTCCATGTTCTCACTAGTAATATTGATTTTGGGGCATTCAGTCTTTACAAGTCACTGTGAGTGCAAGGGAAAACTTGGCTCTGAAGTAAAGGTCAAAAGGGTGCTCAGATCTTCGTATGGGAGCTCAACTGTTCAAATGCCCTTCAGAGTTTTGAAGTCTGCCCCACTCGCAAATCTGGGAATTGCCTCTAATTGCCTTTGCTAAGGAAGAATCCACTGTTAAGGTTACATGGACAGATCTACGGTACCGCTTGAACACTCACAACTTACTTGGGCCTGTCCATCTACAGAGCAGATGTAAAGGGGGAGTTCCGTTTGCTATTGATCTTCTGAAGACTGGCTCTGGCACTTAATCCTTTCCATCTTCATCTAAGCAGACACTGATAGTGGCCAGCCCTACAATTTATTCCTCCCATAACAGCCCTTGCACTGCACCATCAGCCTCCGCTAACAGGATATCTGCCTACCCTTACCATACCTTCCAATTGAAAGAACACAGGTCCCAGGAGAGCCTCAGTCATGAACAATCAGTTAATGGATGCACGGGAGACAGGTCCCACCTGGCCTTTACACTGCTGGAAGATGCTCTGAAATGAATCAGGAGGTGTCTATTCTAACCCTGAAACTGGCAACACTGGTTGTGTCCTGGCTTACGGTTTGGAGATGTCAGTTTGAGATCTGGACTGATTTTTCTCCAGGCAGAGAACTCCCCAGACCTGTGAGGATCAGTAAGAGGGTGGCAAATGTAAAATGCTGTTAGAGCGGCCTATGAAAACTGGTTTCATGGTGAGGTAAGTATATCCCGGCTTCAGAGAAACAACAGAGGTCCGCACAGTTTGCAACCTCAGCCCCTCTGAGGGTAACTCTGACGTCTGGTGCACCCTTGCCACACACAGTCTTTGTGACCTGTATTTCTCCAGCCCTTCTTTCCATGAGCTCAGCAGGAAGACTTATTAGGAGAGCCCCAGTCCCAAACACATGACCCACTACCATCTCCTTTCCCAAATCCGTTTTCTTCAAGCCTCATTGCCCCCAACCTGTTGAGTGTGTGAGACATTTTCCAGCATCTCATTTTTCATATGAATCCGTCATATGTCTCTTCTGAGACAAAACAGCTCCTCAAAGACACAGTTTCTTCTTGGTACAGACATCCATGCAGATGTCCTCCCTTCACCACACTTGTTTTTTGAAAGCGAAAGCCCCCAGCTGGGGAAATCGGAGCGTTTGGACACAAGAAGATTGAATTCAGCAGAGAATGGAGAAGCAAATGATTTTCAAGTCCAGCCTGGATCCTTCCTTGGAACATTTAATGCAAGATACTGGGTTCACCAATCTGCTAGGCAAGGATGCTTGGACTCCTCATGCCCCCATGCATCCATCTCTAAGGATGCTCCCTGCCTCCCTATCCCCCTGCCCCAAGATTTCTGTGTCCCCAGTCCTGCTCCATCTTTTCCCCTCCACCCCTCCTGCATGCCCTGCTGTTGAACAAAGCCTGTCCTAAGAAAACCACCCCAGGAGCAGGTGAGCGACCGCAACAAAGCAGCCCTGCTATGCGCGGCATCCCCGCTCGCCAGCCAAGCTGGGAGATTCACCTGTGCGGCCCAGACAGTGAAGAATTGTTTGGAGCAAAACACTGTGCAATCAAGTGGAGATAGCAGAGGCAATGGGGTCAGGCAGGCTGCCTGGGGCATCTTTCATCTCCAGCTTCAGGAGGTGGGGTGTAAAGTGTGCGCTGGCCAGGCCCAAGGCGGGCTCAAAGGCAGCCTTGTTCTGCCAGCTATCTGCCATCTCTCTGATGTCACACGTTTCATTTGGGCAGCTCACTTCAAAGGCCTCCTTCTCATGCTCTCTCCCCTCCTCTCACCCCTTTCTCTCTTCTGGGTTTGGACTTTGCCATTGGAGGAATAACAGCCCAGCTTTCCAAACAGCATTGCGCTGTGCAAGTAAAGAGAATATCAAAGATGCTTAAAGAGCAGCTGACCACATTAACCCAATTCAAGCAGGGCAGGGCTGGAACAGCCACCAGGAAACCAAGGTTTAGCCCCCCTCCTTCCATCTCAATGTTCAAGTACTCTACAGCAACAGCAAATCTGGGCCTATCCCCCAGCACCCCAAATCCTTCTTCACTGATGAGGGGCTCACCCTCATACCTGCATCCATCATCCATTTGCTAAATTTGTCCTAGATCCTGCCAGCCACACCTGCAGCCTCACGTAGAGGCCCAGTTTTAGCTAGCATTTCTAGGACAACAATAAACCCCAGCCTGAACCATATCAAACACCACTTTGCTGTACCCACAGTAGCAGGGTATGCAGCATCTACCTGCACAGCACTTGCTGGGTACCTTGAGGCACATCCTGCAGGCAGGAGGCCAAAATACCAGCCATGACATGTTGGCCATGCCAAGATGAGACATCTTGCTCAGCTGCAGCCTCTTGTTGAACATCTGTGTCTCTGCCAAGCTATACAAACTTGTCCAACACTGCACTAGAGAAAGATGGCATTTCCAAAAGCCAGTAAGACTCTGGATGGAAGCTGCCTACTGGGAGAATGTGCATGTCAGTAAGTGAAGCCTGAAGAGCAGAATGTATTCACATGCAGTCAGAAAGACCCTGGTCGAAAGCCATTTCCAGTGCAAAAATCTCCCATGCCCTCAGTTAAGCACGAGACTTACAGGTGGGGTTTTTTTGTTCGTTTAGAGAGTTTGACAAAGGCAGTTTCAAGCTTTTTTTACACAACTGCAAGCAATCCAGTTGCACCACCATAGAGTCACCTTCATCAGCGCACCCACTGCCTTGCACCACCCCCTTTCCCTAGCAGGCACTTTAGCACATGGACACTAGCTATCCCTTGGCTCACCTCTGCATTGATGTTGTTTCAGTTTTGGTGAAAATAGTAAGAAAAATGTGCACCAAAATTCAAATAAAAAGATGTAAATTCCAGTATAAGGAATAAAGCTCACAACTGCTCCAGACCCACTGGCTCACTGACCCATACTAGGGTGCCTGGATGGCAGGCCATGACTTCTCCAGGTCAAACCAAGCCTGCCTGAAGGGCAGCTGACAGCTTGTCTCACTTGAGTGGTGCTCTGATCCTAGCCACCAGGCTGCACAGGCAGCAGCACTCCCAAAATCACCCTGTCTTCTGCTCACATTCTGCTATGCTCCCCTGGACAGGCATGAGCAGAGAGGTGCTGCTGTTCATCTTCTGCCCAAGCCCTCTGAGGAGCCTAAAGCCCTGAGCCCTGTCTCAGGAGCACCTTACCCCATGGAGGTGAGCAAACACAGCTGGCATTGAGGAAGCTGTTTTGGGGCTTTGGGGAACATAATATCAGCAATCCCTAGAGGTAATTTCTCAATATTGAAAGCTCAAAGAGAATTGCAGATACCCCAAATACCAGCCATGTAAGCAGCAGCTTTTGCTCCCTGGCCCAAGCATCCATGGGAGGTTTTAAGGGACTTGCAGAAGTTACTGGCAGGTATTAAAAGTTCACTGGGGCTGTAAATAGCAATCTGTCAGCCTGCTGCTAATCCGTCTTGACAGAAACTTTATAAGAAGCTGAAGCGTGTTAAGTAGTCCTGGAGTTTCAGCAGAGCAAAGGCAAGGAGGCTGGTTTAAAGCCAAGGCACTTTTCCTCAGACGTCTGACCAAAAGCCCAAGGGCTATCTCAGGGTTTGACTCTGCAAATGGCTTCTCTCCTGGAGGAGAAAAAGCAGAGACCCCTGTAGAAAGCCCCATCACCAGACAACAGCACCTTGAGTGCCCAGTGAGGTGTCCCACAGACAGCTGGTGCAAAGGCAGCAAGGCACAATAGGGGTTCTGTGGGGGACAGCACACCAGAGGGGTGCTTGCAGGGACCATCTGATGCACCTGCGCTCACCTTGGAGTCAAGAATGCAAATAATTCACATCTGCAAATCCTGGGAGACCCATTAGGGCTGAAACTGGATCCGCTCAGCCCGCAAGGGAGCTTGCCCAGGTCCGCGCATCGCTGCAGTTTGGAGGGACGTTTTGATAAGCTGCTTGTCACAGAGCTCTCAGAGCAGGCTGCCTCACACAGGTGGTGTGTCGAGAGGAGCATTTTATGCCCTCCAATCCACAGATGCTAACAGACAGGACAACCATGTGCACCCTCCTGGGAAAAGCAGCTCAGAGGATGTCTCCCAGGACAGCCAGACAGCTGGATGAGTGGCACAGCAGCTCCTCACCAGAATGCAGCACACCAAAAACACAGCTCAGAATAATAGGACTGAAACCTGCCCAGCACTGAAGGACAGCTTCCCATTGCTCTCTACCGCAAAGGTGAGGCTTCCAGGTACACTGTAGGTTTTATTATGGACCAGCAGCTGAGATGGCTTGTCCAGCAGATTCCTGCAGCAGCAGGACTGCAAACACATTTCAGGAACAAGTTTGTGTGTGTTGGCACTGGTCTGAATATTCCCTGCAGTCAGTTTGCTCTGGAGCAGATGGCAAAGTTTCATCACCATCTCTCTGTTTCACTGCTCGCTTTCCCATGGACCTCCCAAGCCTTGTGCCTTCCAGCTAAGGGTCCTGCTCTCTCACTGAAGCATTCCATGCAACAGAAAGACCCACCAGGACCACTGTTACCATATCACACCCACCAGGAACAAAGTTATCATTAGACCAACTTAAGACATCTATAAAAAAAAAAAAAACAGCTTGCACACTGTTAGCTCCCAATAAGAGTTTCCAGAGGACTCTTTCAGCCTCATGTTCACTAGAGCTTGCTCTCAAGAGAGGTGGAGAGAGAGACTTTTAGCTAGAAAGAAGAGTAAAGAACTTTCTTTTATGACCCTGACAAGACATCAACCACCTGGAGCAGAGGCTGATTTGGCCAGGTGTCCCAACAGAGGGAAGGAATGAGCCAGCAACAGTAATGCTTCTCCTCCACAATTCCAATACATCAAGGGTACCCATGGATCTCCCTTTAGCTGAGCAAAACTCATGGGGTTTCTCAGGAAGAGAAAACTGCTTGCCAGAGGAATTCAATAGTAGCCCCTGAGACCTTTTGTGCATCCTGCTGGTGGGCAGCTGCAACTCCTGTCTCACACCTCAGCTGTGGATATGACATGGTAACATCCTCACCAAGCAATTCTTGAAGTCCAGCAAGGGCTGTGCTCTCACTGAAGTCCCCCCGTGCAGTGGAAGAGAAGCAGGGGACAGATTTATAGGTCTCTTCAATATATTTTTATGCAAGGTCCACAGAAATATTTTTAGCATATCAAGGTCTGCAGAAATCAGACAATAGCCCCCAAAAAATTATTCCAGCAAGTTGATGACAGTCCATGCCATCATATAAGCATTGTTTGAGCAGAAAAGCTAGGTAGAAACATCCTCTGGGAAAGAAGGAAGAGCAACCAGCAGCCTTGCTGGGAATGCAGAGTGAGACCTGTAATAATAGCAGCTAAAAAGGGAGTATGTGTCCCGGGGAAGTGTGGAGGGGGTGGAGATTGTGATATTGCACAGCAAACTCAATGCAGCATGAAGGGTTCCAGCAAGAGCTAGATGTGGACCTGATACTCGCCTATACAGACCTAGCATGCAGGAGCCCACCAACTTCTTCCTTAGGAAGCCCCTTGAAACAATCCCAGAGGAATTCACAAACTGGCATTGTCATCTTTTTCTGAGCCCTGCTTCCCCCCAGCACCTTGTCATCGTCTTCCCCAGGAGCAGAGGTGCTCCCAAGTAACCAGATCCCCCCAGCCACAAAGCGCCTACTGTACTCGCCCCGATGCTATCGCCAGGGGCTGGCCAAGTGCACGCGGTCAGGCAGCACCTAAGCTCGGGTGGCCCAGGGCTGTGGGATGAAACAAGACTCTTCCTCCTCCCCCAGCACACCACAGATTTGAGGCCATCATGGGGAGGACGGAAAATGCCACAGCTCCTCTGCTTATTCATATTTCACAGGGAAGTTCTTCCCTCCAGCTCCAGCTCTGGCCAACACACTCTCCACCAGGCGCTTCTGTCAATCCCTTCACAAAAGCCAGAGCTGCCACAAACATTTGTTTGCTCCTCATGAGCTCCTGGCTGGAGGTGAACTGGTCACATCAACAGCAGATTTCTATTTCCAGTAAAAGGGGAAAAAAAAATAAGCTAGTTGGGGAAACAGCTGTTAAACTGCAGGAATAATCAATTAGGAGGCAATTTCATCATCCTGAATAAGCTTGTTTGCACTTAAAAGCTTTCTAAAGGAAGTGATTAGCCTCTAATTAATGTGAACTGTAAAGCCCAGGGAAGAAGTGAAGCAGCTCAGTCTGTACAACCATTGCTGGGGCATGGCATGAGCTGTGAGTCCAACTGCTGTCTTCCAACATATTGCAATGCCCTTGAGGACAGCATCTGCCTTTGGGATTCCTCACGAGTCCTTGCCAGACTCACTGACACTTTTCTCTGAATTTAAGGTCCATTCCGTACCTCACACTCCCAGGTAGCTCAGCTTGATGTGAGAAAGCTACGGATCACCAACCAACCATGCTGCTCTCCTTTTCTGCCACCAGCTGCAGAAGCCTGGCCATACTCAGCCAACTGCTGCTGGAAGTTACCTTATTTCTCACACTTTAAATCTGCAGGTCAAAACAGGCTTTTGGATGGCTCGTGGTGCCTCTCCTCGGGCCTCCTAATCACCCACAGTGAGTCTGCTCCCTTTGTCTTAACAGTGAAGAGGCTACCCCCTCCTCTGTAACCACCTCAGTCCCAGCTGCAGCTAATATCCCCTTTTTCAGATGAGCTGCTCTGCTCATCGTTGTTACTGTCTTCTAACCACTGTGTCCTGCCCAAGCTACTTACCCTGCCTCCAGCTCTCCCACCTCAGCCTTTGCTGAAAAGCCTCCTTCAGAGGCGTTTTTGCCCTAAGGGGTGAGACTTCAATGTGCCCCAGCCCTCAGGTCTTCTGCTAGCAGTGTGGGATGTCACCGCTCCTTCCTCACTCCTCCACCTACTCCAGGAGGAGACAGAGCAGCCAACAGTCAGTTATAGCTTCTGGCAGGCTAATCCTTTTGGAAGAGGTTCACCAGTCTCCTCTTCCCAAACTCCTCAGGGATTCTCCAATTACTTCCCAAATACCTACGTGCAATTGGCTGCAGAGCCAAGCCCTCCAACCCTAGGACAGCAGCTCAAGGTTGTCAGGACAACATAATCAGCCACCCAAGGCACAGGCGTTATGCTACATCTCTGGTTCCATGATCTCATCCTATATTTTCCATACAGTCCCTGCTTCCTTCAGCAAGTGGGTGAAGTTGCTCACTGTTTCCCAGCTCCTCCTCACTCCCCGTGCAGCCTCAGGGCCCTCTGTGCTGACACATTATTTTGAGCCTGTGTTGAGCACAGAGTTGTTTGCTCGCAGATGCTCTTGAAAAGCCCGAGGCTCCCTGGATCCCTCCCTTCACAGCCCCTCCTCTCCAGAGCACACATTATTGTCTCTGTACTAAAAAAAAAAAAAAGAAAAGAGATAGAGCTGCTGGGAGCCAGCCACTGTTGCAGCACTGATCTGAGATACCAAAGCTCAGCTCTCCAGACCACTAATCCTGTTTGTGCTTTCTGAGAGTCCTAAATAAGACTGGTCAGAAAAAGGTTATAAGCTCTTCACCCCACTTGAAGCCACCAAGTTGATAAGAAGCCTAGGGCAATGCCTGCTGGGGTTCACCTCCAGCTCCCCACCTCTGTGCCACAGGGTCTGCCTGCCTCCTGCCAGGGATTTACTCTGCCCTGAGACCATGATTCAACCCACCAAGCATCTCTCTGAATGAGCCCTCTGTTCTCGGGGTCATCAGAGGAGAAATCTGATCTCCTCTCTGAAACAGCGGCTCAGAGGGCCCGAGGCGGTGGGAATCTGCTGTTCTTCACCGAAAGTGCTGTCAGTATTTGATCACTTGGAGTGTTTTGACATGGTTTGCAGTTGGATACGCTCATCCTCAGCCTGTGAACTTATACATGTCAACCAGGCAAGCACATCAGCCTTCAAGTCAGTGTCTAGGAGGTCTACAGCTGACAAGATAACCTTTTCATGACCAACACTATTGCCACTCAGAAGAACAGAAAGAAGAATTTAGTCTGATCTCCAACCAGATAGGAAGCTATTATTCACCCTTTTACACCTGAAGAGCTCCTAACCCTTTTCCTGCCTTTCCGTGGCAAGTCTTCACCGTTTCATAAAGCTTTCTTTTAAAACGAGCTTCTCATGCAGACGATGAGCAGCAGAAGAAAAGACTTAGCAAAGGCAAGTCACAGATTCGGACAGCTGGCGTTACCTGGGATCTTCCTCACAGACCTACCAGAAGGCCAAGGCGCTCATCCTCAGTGGTTTGAGCCCTATCATGTGTCACAAAACAAGCGTTTTCTAATGATGGGTGACATTTTGTGCCCAGAACAGCATCAGTGTAGAGAGCAGACATCTGGCAAATTATTTCACTCTGGAAAGGTGACAGAAGCAGCCAAAGCTTTGGTCTTTTCCAATAGCAGAAGCAGTATTTGCTGTCTCCCATGTCTAGTTTCAGGGAAAGACTCTGTGCATGGCTTCCCTGGAATTTTTGCCCTCTCTACCTCAGACATGCAGAAAGATGACCTACTGATGTAGGAACACAAGAAACTCTCCCGCAGGCTCTTTCTCTGTATGAATAGGTGCCCACAACACATAAGAAAGCAGCCCCCACCCTGTCAAGGAAACATCCTGTGCAGCAAGGGGCTGGGGAGGTGCTGTGCATTGAGGTGCACTATAGGCCTCATCACTGTGCCAAGCTCTTCTTTGCTGCAAAGCTTTCCACTTTGGGGTCTCATAGTGGCCACATCTCAGCTGGCAGAAGCCAGCACAGCTCCACTGACTTCAGTTACATGCTGAGCTGTGCCATTTTGAGCAAGGCAAGGATCCAACTCTCCAAATGAAGGTGGTTTTCCCAGATAGCATCTGCTACCAAGGTGACATGCTTCCAGGAATGTTGCTTGCTCCAGCTTTTGTGTCTGGGCACGAGAAGTCTCCCACAAATATCATCGAGATTTGAATCTCCAGATGCAAACCCAGCCAGTATTGGGCAGTGCCATTTTGTTTCACTCCAGTCTGCATCTGCCACAAGCTCCTGTACCATCCATTCACAAAGAGCAAGTTAATTAACATAATATCACTCAGAGGTAGCTTGCTCCTGCTATCAGTATCATCTAATCAGTGTCCTCAACTGAAAAGTAATCTCTGACTTGATCTTTCCTTGGCCACTGAGCAGTGTCTGAACAGAGGAGGCTTTGTTTTGAGTCACTAGAGACACAAAGGTCAGCTCCCAACCTTTTCCTGGCATTGCCCTTGCCTTGGAGAGCAAGGCGGAGCCTATTTTCACATCAGACCTTGCTGTTTTCTTCCTGGCTTTGACAAGATGATATAATTTGTCTTAAGAGAGTCACACTCCAGACTGACAGCAGGCTTAGACATGGAGCACAATATAGGAAAGCAGCACGATGAAAGCGTGCCCGAGGGGGCCAGTCCTGAACGTAGCAAACCCACCGGCCCATCCAGGGGTATCCAGCAACCCACCTGGCCTGACAAGAAGTCATCTGCCACACAGTGACCCCATCACCTGCAGAAAATAAGGCCCAGCCAATTTTGCTTTGGCAAGATCCATCCACACCCTGAAATAAGGCACAACAGAATATGAAACCCAGATGACAGGAGGACCCACATCTGCTGCCACGTTGCACAACTGCTAGCTGGACTTGTGCTCAGGTGGTGTCAAGCACACAAGCCAGCTTGCAGAAGGAAGACTGGTTTAAAACCATGAATGCTGCTGATTTTACCAGACAAATTTCTGCTCCTTTCCACAATACTGGTCTCACCCCAAAATTATATAGTATCTGCAATAATTCTAGACATATCTACACACATATACCTCAAGATGCTGTTATTACAGCACGTCATTGCATTTTGGTGGGCTTTTAAACACAGACAACTACTCTGTGTGACATGGGGCTTAGGGGGGTTTTCTTTGGGGAGAGAAGTAATTTGGTAAGTAAAAAATTGATAGTTAGGCTGACGGAAGCCCAGACTGATGCAGGTGAACATCTTTCAAATAGGAGATAGCTGTGGGTGGCAAAGATAAACCTTTCATCTTTAATTTTTTTTTAATGTTGTTTGTTCTTTGGTGTTGGATTTTTTTTTTTTAGAATAAGCATTAAACATGATATTTTAAAAATAATCCAACCTAGGGGAAATTTTAAGGCATTTTTGATAACCGTTTGTGAAAACTCCCCTTTTTCTGTTGCAAGCCTGGGTGGCCTACAGCCAGATCCTACAAATCAGACTCATGGGTCACAGCAACTCCTCCACAACACATGTGTTTCACCTTCCACCTCTCCACAAGAAAAGCAGGAGTCCACCTCCAGCCCCCAGTGACCAACAGCCTCACCCCAGCCCAGACCTCCTCTGCTCCACCAGCACCAATCCCAAGACAGGACTGGGTAGCTGGAACAAAGTAGACACTGCTGAGCTGGGGCTGCTCGAAAATTTTGCAGCAGTTGCAGTCCATAGTGTCAGGAACAGTGATCTTCTGTCCTGAAACAGAGCAAACCTCAGCCAACCCAAGAAGTCCAGTTCTTCCTGGGAAATTACAACACACAAAATTAAAATCAGAACTTTTTGTCACACCATTTCAGAATATTTTTTTCTGCGGGTTGGACTTGGGAAATATTTTATAGCACAGGAACAGCAGAGCAGTGGCTGAAGGGCAGGAAGGAGAACAACCTGTTTTGAACACCTAAGACTATGAGTTGAGGATTCCTATGCCACATTTGGTGGCACCAGCACATATTCATAGAACCTCCCCATGTCAGGGAGCTGTGATGAGGCAATACATTTCAGGCAACCCTAACCTGGAATCTCTCCATGGCTCTGCCACAGAGGGTTGGGATTCATAAGGAAGTGATAGTCCAGGAGAGAGCACTAATGGAGTAAGTGTAGAAATGGCTTGTAGAAATGTTTTCCTACTCCCCAAATCCACTTGCCCTGTAGAAGGACAAATGGCTCCCAGATACACTCTGCTCAGTGAGCAGAGATGGCAGTCGGGGATGTGAAGGTACCAATGAAGTCTCCAGGGTGTTTCCAACCAAAAGCTCGTGTTTGGGAAAATGTTTTGCTACTAACCTGTCTGTCCTGGCTTCTCCAGGTCTCCTTGAATACCAAGAGCATTCTGTGGGCTAATGCAAACATGAAGCAGAATTTCCTGGTGGTACAAACACAGATGAATCCATGAAGGGACCTGGTCTCAGAGAGCTGCTCTTGTTGTAGAGGAGGTTGACCAGGTGTTTGGCCTCTCTGTCTACTTTGTCCTTTTGGCTGGGAGTTGTTTCCACTACAACCAACTAGTAGGCATTTGTAGCAGAACTAGCTCACATCTGGGCTAGTCCTGCATAACCCTCCTGTGCTCAGTGAAGAACCCCAGCAGGCCCCTCACTACCATCTCAGCTGGAGTTGGAGACAGGTGTGTGGCTTTCCAAATCCTCCAGTCTCTGTCTATTGGCCATGGAGGACCATCAAGGTCCAGTTAGTCCCAGACCAAAGAATATGTAATATTGAAAAGCTAAGAAGCAGAAGCTTTCCCCATAGTCCTGCTATACCTGCTATACTATATTCAGCAAATCATTGCTGAATTGGAGATGAATCAAAACCTTCCCTCTCCAAGTGAAGGGGACAATCCACACAAGAAAAGACCAAGCTTTTATTTTATTTCTTTTTCCAGAGATTTTTTGTTTCCTTTTTAATTTCATCTTGGTACTTGATTTCTGACAGTGTGTCAGCATCTCCTGCAGGGTCAGCCATCTCCAGACCCAGCTACATTCAGTGTCAGATCATATGGTGGCCATAAGGCAATGTGTTGAGCCTCACAGTCACTTGCATGACTTCAGGGGTTGTCACTTACATCATTTGTGAACAGCAGCACAAAAGGACACAACGCATGAAAATGAGAGTGGGGATGAGGTGAGGGTCAGCTGAAGGCTCTACCCTAAGGAGAACTTTAGCCAGGTTCCCACAGCTCTGGCAAGTATGAACCTGAGCACAAGGTGGAAAATGCAGGGCTTTTTCTCCTTTCTTATTTGTCCAAGGGGCTGTGGTGTTTTCCAGAGCCCGCACAGCAGGTCACACTGCTCTAGCACCCATATTTGAGGGTACTACATGGGGTTGCTGGCAGAGGCAGGATGGGTCCTGCCGTGGGGAAGGAGAGAGCTGATGCAGAGAAGCATGGCTGAGCCTCTATGTGCCAGGATGCCTACCAGCTCCAGCAGCGTTGTCCACTCCACACTGACCTCCTGGGCATGTCCTGTTGTGGGGACAGGACTTGGCCACCGTGCTGTCCCTATCGATCTGCTGGTGCAGGAGCAGGTTCCTAGAGTCAGTCCCACTTTTTGTTTCAACAGCACCTCAAAACCAGAAGGGCAACCTGAGAGCACCAAAAATATCCAACCCCAAACCTACCGCCTGAAACAAACTGATGTTCCTCCCCTGCCACTGGGCTTTTGCAACCTAAATATAACCTTTATAAAAAGTAAATTACTTCATCTCATAACTTAAGTGCACCGAGTATTTCCTTAAATATGGTTCACACTGAAAATAAAGTTACTTTTGCTGTACAGTAAATTTCTGATAGAAATAAACTTTGTTGATACAATCTGGTGGGTATCAGGACATCCCCCACAGCCCCGCGGCTGGGCACACACACACGCACCCCTGCGTGCCCCCCCNATACACACACACATGGCCCCGTCCCCGGCGACGGGGACGGCGTTAGGAGTTTCTAGCTTTCTAGATTGGCATGGGAACATCTATCTTTAAGGTCCCTCTGTTTAAACAGCAAAGCTCTTCCGCTAGTGGAGGGAACAGAGGGAAAACCCTGCAGCAAAGATGTCCCCCGTGTTTCCCCAAAAGCGTTGTCAGCTTTACAAATTTCAAAGCCTGGCTGATGCTGGTGGGGGGGTCCCCTCTGTGAAGATCAGTAGTTTTGTCCTTTCTGACGCTCCTGTTCAAGGCAGTGTGGACGGGACAGGGTGCCGGGATGCTCCCTCGGGAAGGGCTTCCCCTTCCCCCTGCCTTTCGCCCTGCCGAAGTGAGATACTTGGTTGCCCGTTTGAAATTTGAAAATCCACCAGCCAGCTGCAAAAACCACTCCTGTCCCTAATCCTAGGCTCCTAAGAGAAACATGAAACTATGCAACCCATAACTTAATTCGCTCCTTGGAAATCCCAAGCTACAACATATTGTTTGACAGCATCCCAGCAGTGTCGCTCCCCTCTCCCTCCCAACCCCGCAGGATGGGGAGTCCCTCCGCGGGCAGCGCGGTGGCATCGGCTGCCCCGTGCCGGGGACTACTCCATGCTCAGGAGGTGAAGTAGGAGTTCTGCATGGAGTAGAGGTGGTCGATAGGGTTCCCCACTCGTGCCTGGAGCGGTCCCGCATCCGCCGTGGCAAGGAAGCAGTCGCCCAGGTTGCTCAGTGAGGTATCATCACTGTCCAAGTCGTGGAAGAGGGGCTCGGCACCTTAGGAAGCAGGGAAAGTACAGAACAACTTCAGAGATTGCTTTCTCCTGCGGTAACTTGACAGTGCCCAGCACTCCCAACATCTGCAGCGTAAGGATTCAGGAGTGAGGGGACTTCTGTCTTGCCAGAAGTCACCACTGCATCCTCACACATGCCCTCACCACAGAGCGCACCCCTCTCTCTCTCCCCCACCCCGCCCTCCTCAGTGTCTCTTCTAAGGAGAGAAGGCAAGAGGCAAACCCTGGAGCCTTACCGTAAGGATGCATGTGGTCTCCGGGCATCTGGGGCGGGGTGAGCCCTTGCCGGAAGGGGTCAGAGCTGTAGACACTTTGCTCCATGCCCAGCAGCTGCTGGGGAGGTGGCAGAGTTGTGTAGGGGTTCAGCATCCCCTCCAGGCCTGTGTTGCCACTGCCATTCGTCTGGGCTGGAAGACAAGAGCAAGTCATCGGCATAATTGGGCTGCTGTGTTTTGGGGGTCCTTTGCGAAGCCCTGAGATGGCTCAGACTTTGAGCATGGGGAGAGCTGGATGCCAGAGTGGTACCTGAGCTCAGGCGCTGTGTGTTTTGCTGATCCTGTTGCTGCTGCTGTTGCCTCCTGGCAAGCTTCTTCATCTGGCCAAAGAAGACGACAAAAAAAGTGAGATGAAATCATCTCCCGGCCAAAGCAAGAAGGGAGGAGAGCCCAGCCCCTCATACCCACCTTTGCTCGCTGGTTCTGGAACCAGACCTGCACCACACGGACACTCAACCCTGTCTCAGCTGCCAGAGTCTCCCGCACCTTGAAGAAAGGAATGCCAGTGGCTCACTCAGCTGTCTGAAGAACTTTAGGAGGGGACAAAGCAACCGGGGCAAGTCCTTGCCCAGCATCCAGGACATCCCCAGGAGCTAGAGGTGGTTAAGGATGGGATATTCTCCCCATACCTTCCTGCAGGGCTTGGAGGAGACCTCAAATGATGCCTTGAACGCCCTCCGCTGCTGCGTGGTCAGGATTGTCCGGGGTCTCTTGGGCCGCTTGTGATCCTTCCCATCCTCTACACCCTTCCCTGAGGTTTGGCCCATTTTGCAGATGCTGTCCTCATCATCACTTTTGCCTAAGGGGAGAAAAATCAAAGCAGGTCCTTTATAGATGACAGGTAGTGAGTGTCATTTTACAGCATGTACAAAATAGTCTGAGGGACTGAAAACAAGCTGATGTTGGTGGAGCTCTACTTGTGAGTGTGAGGAGCTGAGGCTTGGGGCTGGCTACCCCATGGCAGCTCAGAAACGGGGAGAGGTGCTGTGACACATGGCTTGTGGTCACTCAGACAGCAGATGTGCTTTTTGGTTCTTCTTTTCCCCAACAATCTGAGCAGCTGCCATGCAAAACCCTGGGACACCTGACTTTTTCCTTCATCAGATCCAAATCTCTGCCTGCTCCACAGGGATTTCCTGCCAGGCCACAGCTTGTGCCATATCTGGACAGAGAAATACAGCTCACATTCATGTGAGGGGACAGCAGCCACTGAGGAACCCTTGTCTCCCTGTGACTGTTCGCCAGCCCATTTGGGTACCAGTCACCTGATCCCTCTGCCCAGACAGTCCAGGCTAGTGGATGTCAGGGTGGACAGATATGCTCAGAGAGGGCAATGTGTTAGCTCAGACTTCACAAATTCCACCTGATTTGTCCTACTATGGAGGTCAGCTCTATCTAGGCATGGACTTCAAACCACAAAAGAAAAGAGGCACCTTTTTTGCCTATATTTTCTCCCTTCCATTGAGTTTTACATCTCCCTGGACAGAAGTCCAGGCTGCTTCAGGCTGCAATATGCTGCTCCATTGCATTCCCAGGCATTAGTGTCTCTCTCTCCCTGATGCTCTGTTGCTTGGGGTCATCAGGCAGGAGATGCTCTAGGAAAGCAGGCAGCATTGTCCTTCTTCATACCAACCCTCCTCATTTACTGCATTACCACCATGTTGATGACCTCACTTGCTCAGCTGGATGTGGGAGGGCTGTAATGCAGGTCTGACAGCACAAATCCTTCTCTCTCATGAGCTGTACATCACTTATAACCTTTTCCAGAAAGCCTCTCCACCATTCATTTGGGAACTGGTAATGGAGCTGAGGTGCTGGTTTGATGCAGGTTGCAAGGCTGCACTCCCATCCCTGAGCTGCTGCACCTTTGGGAGATGGGGATGCACCAGGGGGTGTGATCCTGGCTCAGAGTAATTTAGGGCAAAAGCAGGTCAGTTAGGATCCCATGACAAGAACTCGTCATGGATCACACACATTAGGAAAGTCTAAATCCAACGGCAGCCCAGCTGTGAGTGGGGAAAGTTAGGAGCAGATGCCTGGGGCAATGGAAGGCAATTATCCCAACAGAGAAGAAAGGATGTTGTCAGGTACCAGTCACCTTTTTGTCCCTCACTGCTGGGCTCTCTCCTGGACTAATCCAGCCAATATAGAGCTCTCTAAAGAGCCTGAAGTTTGGTGTTGTGTCCTGGGAGCCAGAGCTTTTCTGCTGCTCACTCATGGCACATCCACAGCATGCTAGCAGCAGCCCACTCTAGCAGCAGCACTGATGGGAAAGACAAACTGCTGCTTTCTTGCATGTGCTGATGCGAGGGATGTAGCAATGCAGTAAGTCTGAGGGTCCTAGCACTGGGAACCCCCAGGGTGTGGAGTCTGATGGTTAACAGGGCTGAGCAGCAGCTGCCATTGCTTCCTTCTCAATGTCAGCACAAGCAGAATCTCTCGCCTACTTCCCTGCAACCTGAGGGAACTAACGTTACTGGAAGACAAGAGATTTTTATGAATGTTGGGAGGCAGACTGTCAACCAATGGAGACATTTCAATGCCTGAACCCCTCAGTACCCTAACATCGGGTGAGCATCTCAATCTCCTTCACTTTGGGACAGACAGAGCCCAGCCCAACATGGGGGAGCCAGAGGCTTATGGACTCTGTCAAACAAATGATGCTCCAAACCCACACCAAGGAGAAAAACCCTCTCAGAGCAGCCCCCTTGCCTCAAGCCCTCCCCTCCTCCAACACCTGCTCCCCAAATCCCTCCCAGTGTCAAAGGGAAAGAAGGAAAAGCGAAGCCGGATTTGGCGGGGTATTACTTTTAATTAACTCTCCCTTTCAAGCCTTTCCCCACCAAGGAGGGGGGAGAAATTAATGAGTGTCTGGGGCTGCCCCTGACGTCACCTGGGAAGGGGCCGGGGCGATAGATATTGTGCGGCATGCCCTCGGTCCGACCCGCCGAGTCCGCATCCCATCGCCGGGGCCAGGACATTCCTCGCCTGGGAGGATTTAGGGAGAGGAGAAACGTTAGGACGCTTTTAATTGGAAAATGGGGTCCTCTTTCAGAGGGGCTTGTTTACTCAGGCTGGGCGGCGGAGGCGCGGGGGAGGCAGTAATTGAAGCGAGGGTTTGGGAGATTACAGACAACATATGGCTCGCTTTTTATCTGCGCTTTCTCATAAAGTGGCCTTTGGTGCGCGGCAGCCGCGGGGCGGGGGAAGGGAAGGCGCTGGGGGGGAGGGGAGAGCAGTGAAGCGGGGGACAGGGGAGAAGTTGAACAAGCACATCTCATGCTGCTGGTGAAAGAACATGGTGTAGTGGTCACGGTGGTGCTAGGTTTGGGCTGGATGACGCACAGAATTTATTGGGTTGGAAGGGACCCTCAAAGGTCATCTCGTCCAACAGCCCCGCAGTGAGCAGGGACACCTCCTAACCTTAGAGGTCTTCTCCAACCTCAAAGATTACATGATTCTATGACATGGCACTCTGGAACATGGTTTAGTGGTGATGGTAGTGTTGGGCTGACAGTGGACTTGCTGACATTAAAGGTCTTTTCCAGCCTTAATGATTCTATGATTCTAAGGGTGTCCAGGACTGCTACCAGACTGGGGACACCCCACTGCATCCTCTGGCATGGTAGTGGGGTCTCCAAGGTGGGGAAAATCTGTATCGTGCTAAGCATCCTTGTGGGAAATGCACCAGGGCTGGCCCCCAACGTGCCACTGTCTCCAGAGACACATGATATCCCAAAACAAATCGTTGGTGGCAACCAAAACCTGGTGGGGACAGTGGTTGGGCTAAAATATGTGGTCTGGAAGGAGATGGGAAGGGCTGACCTGCCTAGGTCAGGGGCTGCCAGGGGCTTTGAGCTGGGTTTCCAACCAATCAAGGAGTTGCCATGCCTTTTTGACCCCTACACTAGTCTTTTGCATCCCTCAGGCCTCAGCTAGAGTTTCCACCAAAATAAGTCTTTCCCCATGAGGTTTTGAAGCTGAGACTCTTGGTTTGGCCAGAGCCCCTGGCAGCAGGGATGGACCATGGGCCAATTAGTCACTAGGGAGGAAATGCTCCCCAACCTTTCCCAAACTGCCCTTTTCCTCTACTAGGAATAAATCCAAACTGTTGTGGCCAATTCACTTATTTTCCTGCATGACATTTCCTCAGTGGTTCCTATTTTAACTGAAAGAGTTTGCACATCCCAGAAGGAAAAAATAATAATTCTTCAATCAATTAAGGACTTTCCCAGGGCTAAGGCAAGAGCCAGTGTTGGATCCGGCTGTTTTCCTCCCTCTCCAGCTCCTCCTCCAGTGCTGGACCATCACTCACCATCTCTCTCCAGTCACCTCCTCTCATTACATCACTCTTATCACTCTTTATTTTTTAAAAATCATCACTGCTATGTGGGGAGAGGATTTTTGCTGTCGAGCAAGAGGGGTTGCAGAGCTCAGACAGAGCCAGACACAGGCAACCAGCCAAGCTGTTACTGCAGAGGAGCACCACACTAAAGAGAGAGAGGAACCTGGTCAACTTCTGTTCCATCTCCACCAAAACCATCTCTGATCCCCCACGCACCTTCTCCCACCTCCAGCACTGCCTGTGCCTGGCACTCAGCATCAGGTTTTGCCATGTTAATGACCTGCCCTGCTTCACACCCAACAACCCCCTCCTAAATGGCCTGTAATGCTGATTTCTATGGAGATTTTTTAATCCAGTGCTTGGCTGTAGCAGGGACCAGACAGGTTCCCCACAGCCCTTCCCTGAGCACAGCATTTCAAAGGATAATCCTTCTCCCCACAGAGCAGATCTTCCCCTGATGCTGGTGTTAAAGTGGACCCAGTGACTCAGGCACACGGCATGAGGCTGCGGAGCCTTGAAAGGAGCTGGGCTCTGCAAGGAAGGTGTTAACATGAAGATTTCTGCTAGCAGATCATTCCCACCTACTCCTGCCCCCATTACTGGGCTTTCGTACTAAATTTGCCTTCCTGGGAAGCGTTCAGATTTTATTTGTATTGACTGTAGACATATATTTTCATGTTGATCTTATGCTCTGGGTAACATGACCCAGCAATGACGCCCTGCCTGCAGCAGGATGCCATCTCCTTGATCACCTCTAGCCATGGTGCCACCTCTCTTGCAGGCCTCCTTGACTCTATGGTGTCTTCACAATGTCACCATGCTGGGTCTGCAGTCTGGCCACCAGCCACTTGAGAAGCTTCTAAGGGCACAGAGTTTGCAAGCTCCCTGCTACCAGTTCATGTTTTAGTCCCATACCTCAGTTTCCCTTTACCATGAAAAAGGGTGGCCACAGAAGTAGTGGCTCACTTCTTGCACTCAGCCTCTCTAGACTCAAAGGCAGGGATGGTGAGGCACAGGGGAGCATCACAGAAGGTTTAGTACAAGGTAGTCACTGTAATGCTTGGGATCTTTTTTTTGTTTTTTTTTTGGTTAGAAAACTATCTTTCACAGTGTGTTTACATGAGGGTCAGCTCCTCTGTTTCCCTAAGCAAGGAGATGGGAGATGTCACCTTTGACCAGCATGGCTGTCCCTCCTGCACCTGGCAAGGTTGTAGACCCCTGGGGAAGGGGTGCTGGTGCCCTGCACAGACCAGGAGTACAAACCCTTAGAGAAACAAGCCTAATGAGATGGGATGGTCTCTGGAGCATCCTGCAGCCCTGCAGGCCCTCTGGCTGGACAATGCAACAGTGTTTATAGAGCTTTTCCCACTGGATCACCATATAAAGGCTTAGGGCATCAAGCCCAGACCTCGCCTCCAGACTCCACCATGCTCTCTGGGGCTTCAGGGTAGGACCAACCAGGAGACACTGGGCACAGGCGGCCCCTTACCAGAATCTGACAGAGCTGGGCTCACCAAGCTCAGCAGCTCCCGCTCCTTCTCGTAGTCGCCCTTACAGAGGAGCTGCCCTTCCTTCAGCACAAACTCGTCACCCTTCTGCAGACGCCGCTCACAGACACAGCAGCAGAAGCACCGCAGGTGGTAGACGCTCTTCTGGGCACGCATCACCAGCTCGCTGGGCGCAATGGCCTCCAGGCACCCAGCACACTTCACTGCAAAGAGCCTGGGGGAGCAAGAGGAGACATTGGTGAGACACCTGGCAGCATTGTGACTGTACCTGAGGGATGATACAACACGGGAGATAAGGGATTTTGCACCCTTGGTGCGTGGGAGGTAGGTGTTGGCACCTCACTGGTGCTTTGATTGAATTGAGGCATTGGGCACAAAGGTGCTGACATCCCACAGTGACACAGTACGTGCTGCAAGCCTGCCCTGTGGCTATGAGGGATGCTGCCTCTGGATCAGCTTTGGTATTTTTGGTTGACCTGGTACCATGTTCTTACCATGAATGTGGTTAAAGGACAAAGATCCCAAAGCCAAGACACTCTGGGTGAAAAGCAAAGAGGCTTCAAACCCAATAGTCCAGCTACCATCACCACAAGCCTTACCACATTTGCATGAGTTTATCAAGCCAAGCCTACATGTCCATCTGCATCTGGCTCGTATCTGGAGATGAGGAGATGCTGGAGTTGGCAATGGGACCATCGAGCTCATCCATGCCTCTGCTGAAAGCATCTGTGCTGATGGTCACCCACAAACCACCCCATCCCTCTGGCTTAGTTCATTGGAACAGCCACCTTCCCAGTTGCCAAACTCATCATTAATGTCCAATACATTATAAAAATCTCCACGGCAGCAAGTTAAGTTAATGCTGGTGATAGACCAAAGTCTTGATGTGTCAAAAGGATAAGAAAAAGCTCAGCTTGTTCCTTGACATTGATGTGACAGTGTTTGAAGCAATCCTAATTATAGAGTTCCTATTGGGACTGTTCTTAAAAGCCATTAATGATAACAACAGAGCAGCAACACTTTTGGGGGAAACAGAGCCTTTCTTTCTCTGACTTTAAATGTCCTCACTGCTCAGTAGCACAATCAGTGATTTACAGCCAGGGAAACTGGGGTGAGCAGAGTGGAGGCACTGGCATCAGTGTTGGCTTGAGAGAACTTGGAGGCACCTGGAGATGAACCCTGTGATGGACTTTAGGTGAATGAGATGCTTTCTGCAATACCAATCTTTGAAGGCACTAAACTAGAACCTATTTGTGATTCCCAGATATCTGCAGTTTTGGCTTGGGCCCCATAAAGAAAAAACCACTGTTTACCCATTCTCGTCCTAAACATCTGTGGGAACTGAAAGTTATTCCCCTGTCTTCATGACTTTGGCCCAGAAAGAGAAGGCAGAAGTCAACACACATCCTGCAGAGGTTATCTCCGAGCATCACCCGTGCCCCAGCCCCAGGGATGCCCCAGGGACCTGTGCGGAGAGCATCGCGTCCAGCCTTCCACCAGCCTCGGATAGCTCCTACCACTATGGTCCCCATTCCATAGATCATCCCTAGGGAAGATTTTTGAGGCCAGGGGTTTATGGGGATGGGGAGGGGAAGGGCAGCCCTGCAGCCACCAGTGGGCTTTCAATCTTTTCTCTGTTACAAAAAAACAGAGAGGAGATGAAAATTGTTGAGTCAGCCCCATTCCAACAAGGAGAGGACTAGAGGCATGCAAAGCTGTTGCAGCAAAACCATCAGAAAACAGGGATAATTGAAAAAAGTTTTTTGTGAGGAACACAACAGCCCATAAAACAAGGAGACAGGGACAGAGCAAGGCACACGTGTGGCTTTGTGGCCCAGAGGTAGCTCCTGAGAAGGCAGCAACCATCACTTCAGCTCCCAGAAGCAAAGGTGTAGGCACCTTGCTGCAGCCCACAATCCTTTGCTGCAGTCCCTGCTCCCAAGAAACCCCAGCTTGGCTTAATTTCACCTTTTCATTTCACTGTTTTAGTTGCAACAAGCTCCAGAGACAAACAGCTGCCTGCCAGATGTGCCACCCACCAATGGTGCCTGCCAGCCTTTGGGACAAGGGTGTCAAGGGCATGAAGTTGGGGTTGGGAACAGGGCTCCCAAATGTAGCCCATTCTATCACCATCAGCTCTCTCCCACATTGGGGTCCTCTTGCAGATGCTTCATGCCAGCATGTGGACTATGCTGGCTCCCTCCTAGCTTTTCCCAAAGGAATGGAGTGCATCATTCTCCCCATGCCAGCCAAATCCTGGGCACACTCAGCAAATTATAGCATCCCCCAAGGCATAGGTAAGCTTTTATAAAACACTTTCGTCACTACAGGAAGCAGAAATTCATTAA